>JAVTVY010007861.1:0-46684 GCA_036873755.1 Hanleya hanleyi
ACCCGACCCGACCAAAAAGATCTTCCCAAGTAGTTGCTCGATAAAAAAAATCTCTTACAATGTTAAAATCTATACAGTTGATAAGAATATGTTACACTGCAAGATCTTCATGGCGTGGAATGCACCTTTCTTTAGTAAATGTTCGCGAGTTAATGGTGTTTGCCTGATGATGGCTTATTCGAAACGTTTCTGGCTGTTCAGATGAGCAGTCGACTATTGACATCTCCAAAGAAACACGACCTCATGAATGTGCACACTCGGTTCGAACTAAAATTGTAACCTTGTTGATTCTATTGTGAAAAAATGTACGTTGTTCAAGCTATGCTGACACAAATTGTTTGACATTGTGAAGCTCAGTCCGGTGATCTGTGACATCTCTTAACAGGTACAGTCGACTTGTCCAGTTACATGTAGGTCGTACCTATTAGAGGAAAAGAATAACAAAATGTACAGTTGGTATCATGATTAACATTCCTCATAAATCAATGAGGCGCAATAAACAGTTCCATCTTCCGTGTCTGCCATGACATTATGGTCACTGGTTCAGGTGACTTCAAGAAGATATTAAATATGCAAATTATAGCTAAAGTGATAATAAAAACATAGAGGTTCTTGTCTCCCACCTTCGAAACCACAGACAGCGTAATAATAGTGAAGTTTGGAGGTGATCGGTCAAACTGATAGGGTTCGGCCACTGAAAATTCAACACAACCTAGTGGCCATCTTGGATAAAGCAAGTGGCTAAAAAACAATCCCAGACGTCATCCTCTCACCATTGTCAAAGCACTGTCCAAGTTTGAAGGCAATCGACAAAATCAATTTCAAGTCATTGTGAGGGCAAGGTATGCAGGACAAAATAGTGACGGAGTAAATCCCCGCGATCCAGGGAGGACAAAAAGAACAATTATCTCGCCCATCACATCTACATGTCAACTATACAGCTGATAAGATAAGATATAAATAATAACCTTATAGTGACAATGTGTTTTTTGAGAATAACCTTATTTACCGGTTAAATCAGCATCAAGTTGTCACCGACAAGGCCACAGCTGCATCATGGGATGGCCACTTCCTATATATTGTGAGTGGGGTACAACTCCCGGGTACTACTGTTAATGGAAGATATCGAACAGAAATAATAAACTGTGTTTGCTTTAATAAGTAAATTGCGAGACACCACTTCAGTATGCCTCAAATACAAAGGTTAACTTATTTTGCAGCTCATTTGGAGTTCTACATGTCAACTATACAGCTGATAAGATATAAATAGAGACTGTGTTTTTTAATAATAACCTTATAGTGACAATGTGTTTTTTGAGAATAACCTTATTTACCGGTTAAATCAGCATCAAGTTGTCACCGACAAGGCCACAGCTGCATCATGGGATGGCCACTTCCTTTATATTCTGAGTGGGGTACAACTCCCGGGTACTACTGTTAATGGAAGATATTGAACAGAAATATGGAAATAATAAACTGTTTGCTTTAATAAGTAATGGGAGACACCACTTCAGTATGCCTCAAATACAAAGGTTAACTTATTTTGCAGTTCATTTGGAGTTCAACTTCTGGTAATATTGACAAATATTCTTATAAATGGGAGCTCCATGCATCAGAGCTTTTTTTTAACATTGAATTGAATCAAGTTGTATTATGTTGTTGTTGTATATACAATACTACAATGGGCAAAATATTGGTTAAATTGCAATTATTTAAGCCCATACTTCATGACAATTCTTTAATTTCAATCTATAAAACTTGGTTGCACATCTAAAACGTATTTTAATAACTAATTGCAAAGAAAATTCATCCGTAAAGATTGAAATTAAAGCTGGAAATGAGCAGGTCAGAAGGGCGCTGGTGAACCTCTATTTTCTCCTTACCCGCACCCGTTTAGTCGGATGGGGTTTCAGCATAGGCAAGTAAGGAGAATTCAGTATTCAGCACAAATTTGTCATATTTATTACTGAAGTGACAAGTAGATTTCCCCCAAAATGAATCAAAAAGAAAGCTGTTTATCTGAAATATACTGGAGTCGCTGTGAAGCAGAAATCATCTGCTGGGGATGCTTCGTTGTCGAAGAATTGTCCACTTTGAAAACGAAAAAGCGGTCACCGCCATTTTGATGACGGTCGTCGCTATGGTCACCTGGACGAACACACACAGATGTCCGCCATTTTAAAAAAATTTCGACAGATCAGTTTTACATGATTTTTCTCTGACCTTTTTCGTGATGAGCCAAGGCTTTTTGTCTTTCATCATTATTCCCAAAAGTGGCATAAGAGACTTGGACAAACATACGTCACGTTAACTTTCTACATACTCACATGCTATCGCAATTTTTTCCTCTGCAAACCCGGAAAACGTGGTTTCCCCGCCATAAAAACGGAAAATCCCGGGAGTTAACACTCTCACGATATTCTGCGAGAAATTACGTTTATTTTTAGATCAAGTTGTCTGGGATCCTCCCATTGGCTCATATCGTACGAGTCGTGCCAAAGACGGGTGGTTTTACAAATGCTTCGCCAGACACGGCGAAGAGCGCTGCACGGGCAGAAATTGATAAGAATCAGATAATAATTATTTATCGGCTGCTATCAATTTTTTAAATTATAATGGAACAACAGGATGGAATAAACCATATTTGTTTTATTTATATAAGTTAAACACATAAACAAATCCAAAATCGGCCTCTCTTGGACATTTTCTAACCAGTACATTATCTGTTTTTCGGCATAATTCGTATGGCTGCAGCAGCGGCCGTTGGGGTCTCTACTTTAATGGTTTTCAGTGCCCTTGTACAGGATCAAAACAACTTTTTGAATCACATTATTTTCCCAACAATACAACAAATTTTTATATATAGTACTATAGTAGAAAGGTAGCATTTATGTAGTTTACGGTAATTCAACTCAAGATCAACGCCTTCTATGCACAAGATAATAATGATTCTATGTCATTCTCCGGAGCATAACCGGTACAAAGACGAATAAATTACGTCTCTACATCACGTTGTTATCTAGATATATGAGACAACACATTTTGGGCATCGGCAATCTGAGAAAGTACTATTCCGGTTTTCTTGTTTCACATTATATTCTATGGCGGTTGATCGTTGATTTTCTTCATTGATAAACGTTAAACCACCTAGCTTTAACTAATTCTGCTAGGCTGTCTTCATTCAGACTGTACAGCCTACACAGTCCACAGAAAATACACCGCACATTCTTGTACTCCCAGCCTTATCCCATTTGATGGCAAGTTTATGGGGCTGTTTAATGTCTAAGCTAGGAAATGTTCCAGGGTAGTGGACAGGCATGCAATAATATACTATATCTGCTATACAGGACACCGACCACTGTAACTTGATGTGACAAGCAACAGAGTAGAAACCGGCCTTATCTCAGTGGGCTTGGATATAAATCACTGTTAAAAACCACAAGGCTGGGATGGAGCCTCTCTCTGTGTTTGTTCCAAGGACAGAACTCAAATGACTTATTGATAAGATCTGATAAATCACACCCATCCTTCCGGATAGCTCATCTATGTTAAAGGCCACATGGATGGTATGCATTTATAACAATATACTGAAGTGTTAATTATAAATCTAATTTTAATCAGAATTATTTCAGATCAGAACTTGCTGATAACAATGCCCTAATGCACGTTCACGCCAAAAATCAAGGTTCTAATGTCAACGGTTCTCCTTATTTTGCCGACGAAAGGATTCGGATGGACTGACTCACTCACTCATTACCGGACAATTTGCGATCTGTAGCCTACTTCGTAGGAATAAGTAAGATCGATATGTGGCTATAACCAGTGATAGTTGAAACGCATGAAGAGGTACATTGTATGAGTGATGAATAACTGAGAGATGTCATACTTCATACCGTTAAGGTCTTGTAACCCAGCTGGGTCGTAATTGACAACTTATTTTCTTATTCCACATTTCTTTAGTATATAACATTGTTTCTTTCTCCATGTGAGATTATTTTGGTATATACATGTAAGCTTATGTGCATTTTCCTAGGAAGTAGGCTCTCATTTGCAAATTGTCCGGTAATGAGTGAGTGAGTGAGTGAGTCCATCCGAATCCTTTGGTCAGCAAAATAAGGAGAACCGTTGACATTAGAACCTTGATGTTTTGCATGAATCTGCATTAGAAGACTGTTACCAGCAAGTTCTGAGCTGACCTACTTTTGATGAAAATTTCTGGTGATTTTTGATGAAAATCACTAGTGATTCTGACTTGGGCCGTGCCCATCTTAATATAGGCAGGATTTCAACTTGGGGCGGGGGAATTTCCAAGAGCTCAGTGCGCGTCGGAGTCCTAATGCCTACCCTACTTCGTCGGTCCTGTGACGTTAGTCACACTGCTCATGTATTTAAGCAAGGATGTTTATTTCATGAAAAGTTCTGTCATGGTAGTTCGAAATTTGGAAAGGTTATTCCGAACTCGGTAGAGAAAAAAGCTGTGCAAAGGTGTTCTAAATTTTCTTTTGGATGCTGAGATACTAATCATGACCATCACATTTAAACAATTTTGTTCAAACATAAATTTCACAGAAAAAGATGTGGGCCAAATTTTGAAAAACTATGGCACCGATATTTTGTTGAAAGGTTGTTCTACTGGGCAAAGTTAACAATTTAGTGGAAAAGGTCGAACTTCTCGAAAAATATACGTTTGAATATAGACAAACATTTAAATTGAATAACTTCATAGATGTCAATCTCACAACCAATATAGTCACATATTTGAAATCTCAGAGAAATACGTTTTCCAAAAATATACATGGGAGTGTGACTAACGTCACAGGACCAACGAAGTAGGGTTTGATATGATTTCAGTGTGTACCTTGACCTGAAACTGATCATTAGCTTTTCCAGACATGTTTTTGCCAATTTCGAGGTTCTAGGTCACCTAATTAGATCAGAAATTGGGTCGGAAAGTAGGTCACATTTACCTTGACCCAATTAGGTCAGGTCACAGTGACATTGACCTAATTAAGCGCATTTCCTTGGTCTTAGGAGGCATTAGGACATGTTTTTGCCAATTTCGAGGGTTATAGGTCACATAAGTAGATCAAATTTTGATCAAAAGTAGGTCAGCTCAGAACTTGCTGGTAACAGTCGTCTAATGCACGCTCATGCCAAAAATCAAGGTTCTAATGTCAACGGTTCTCCTTATTTTGCCGGAGAAAGGATCCGGATGAACTCACTGACTCACTCATTACCGGACAATTTGCAAATGAGAGCCTGCTTCGTAGGAATACGTGCATGTTGATCATGTTCATATAGTTCTCACGATAAGACGACAAATACCATTGGGTGTGTGAAAATTCGCTCAGGTAGGTCACAAACCCTTAATTAGCATACATGGAATAATAGATTGATGGAGTTTTATACTGTATCACCGGTTATCTGTGTAATGTGTAAATTGTTGGATTTAATCTCAAAATTCAGGCACTAGATCCAACATTCAATATGCAGCCATCAAACTCCGCGCACATGATTGAAAAACATTTTTTCGTATGACTCATGGCATTTGCTTCTACTTACCCTCCGGCGTTCTTTCTTCTTCCTCGAGCAAGTTGCAAGCTATACGTGTCAAGGTGTGTCAGTATCAACAGTGATGGCAGCGCACCCAGTTCTCATGTGATAAGCCTCAAATCGGCAGCTGCTACCCTAACCTCTTCACATAATAAATAAGTACGGAATCAAGACGCTAGGAATGGGGTGTTTTAATTAGGAGAAACTTATTTCATGCAGTTCCATTGTTTTAAAATCGTCTGTTGTCAGTCAATTACATGAAGTAGCGTCATTAGACTACGTAACTTTTCACATTTCGGCTGTTACAGTCTCACGACAAAACCCACAAAACAGAAGAGTGTTGCGCCAAAGCGAGCGAATAGGACCCGTGGATAAAAATTCATGGATAAAAAAAAAAACCAAAATGCTCTGGTGTCACCAACGGTTGTATTGTGTTATATATACACATGCGAAACCAGTCTTGTTCATGCAATGTGTAAAATTCATTGCCTGATATTTGAAAGTTGTGAACATCTCGTAAATCTGTGTCTTGACATTTAACTGATGTGACACTGCAGAGCTAAGCATGTGTTCACAATTTACCCCGTTATAAAGCTAACGCGTCTTCCATCAATTAAATTTTATTGAAAGCGGGCCTGATATAATGTCATTTGTTAAATAAAGACAGCTTAAAATCACTTAAAATTTTGTTATTTGTCACTAAAATGATGTAACTTATACAGTGCTTAATAATATCCTGAAAATTAAAAACCGCGTAAAGTTTCTAATATATTTATTTGATGTTATCGCCGAAACTTTTTTCTACTTTGGGAGTGTCTGGACTAAACGTGGGGCGATATGTCGCACTAAATCCATGTCAAACATCGTCAAACGTTTTTCTTGCCTTGGCCTATATTTGTTCTAGTCAAGTTGCTTCTCGTGTTACCCTCAGTCACTTCTGCTGGACTATTAACTTCAGTCTTCCTGTTGATAACAGGGAGAAAGTGCCTATATTAGCGTAAATGGGTCTCTATTTGCTCTCAGATTTTTTTCTAGAACGTACTTTTTTTCTCTTTTTTTTCTTTTTGTATATACGCCGGTGGTTTTATACTGTTAGCATTATCTTATATTACACAGGATAGACCCATTCCTAGAAAACAGTCCCACGTTCAGCGTCTGTTCGCTGAGTAAGTAAGGCAAAAGTGGTACAGATTTAATTCACATTCGACATCCAGCACACAGACTCTGGCAATACAAAGTTTAACCGCCAACATGGCGAAAGATATTTAACCAGAGAGAGAGGTTTAACGTCGCATTCAGCAATATTTCAGCTATATAGCGACGATCAAACAAAATTCTAAGTACCGGTATTCAAGTTAATAACTTAGTAATCCAACACATTAAAACATACATAAGATAAGATAAGATAAGATAACTTTATTTAAGCTGGGTAGCTTGTTTAGCCAGAAGCTAGTCTACCACAAGGCCCAGCATAAAATTAATAATATACAACAGGATACGTGTTAGTACATACATTTAACAATACAGGACAAATATGACATAAAAGATATCAACAAAATTAAAAATTTACATTTGCAATAAAATATACACGTAGAGTTGCTAAAATCTGATATATTGCGATGTATACTAAAACTATATCACAGACATAAATGTTTTAAAAATCTAGCTTTAAAAGTTGGCACAGATGGAGAATTTCTTATGTCGATAGATAGATTATTCCACATTTTGGGACCATAATACATTATACTTTTTTTGAACATTTCCGTTCGAGGGCGAGGAACAATCAGATCCCCCCGTGTCATAGAACGTGTGGTCCTCTGTCGGACGATTGTGCTGAAGTGATCGCACAAGTACTTGGGAGCCAATCCTTTAACAGCCTTGAATACAAGTACCGCCTTGTGCAACTCGATACGATCGGACAGAGATATCCATTTTAATTCTTTATACATGTCTTTAGATGGAGTCAGATATGGTTTCATAAGTATAATTCTCGCCCCTCTTTTTTGAAGCTTCTCGATCCTACTTAGTTGGCCTTTGTCACAGTTTGCCCAAACAATATCACAGTAATCGATTGAAGGCTGGACTAATGAATTATATAACATTTTACTAAGATCAGCAGGTAATAAATGTCGTGTTCGTTTCAACAGACCTAGTTTTTTGGAAACCTTTTTACATAACATGCTCACATGAGTTTTGAATGTCAGATGTTCGTCAAACATAACTCCAAGTAGTTTAGTTGTTTTAGTTCTAGAGAGTTCACAATCTTCCATTTTTAGTTGAACAGCTTCAAAATTCAGTGATTTACGTGACGAACGAACAATCATATAGTGAGTTTTAAGAATATTTACAAACATGCGATTTATTTTTATCCATTTTATAACATTATCAAGGTCAGACTGGGCTTGAATGGTCGCTGACTGTAGATTGGTATGAGAGGTGTAGATAGAGGTGTCGTCAGCAAAGCTATGGACTTCGCTATGACGAATTACGTCCTCCAGGTCGTTCATGAATAGTATAAACATTAAGGGGCCAAGGATGGATCCCTGCGGGACTCCCATAGTAACTGTCAAAGGGTCCGATATCACTCCGCCTAATGCTACACTCTGTTTTCTGTTGTGGAGATAGGACGCAAACCAATCATGGGCCTTGCCAACAACACCGTAAGACCTCAATTTATTTAAAAGTAGTTCATGGCTGACGGTGTCAAACGCCTTGCGAAGGTCAATCATAATGGCAATAGTGAATTTTCCTTTGTCTATATTTTCTAAAAAGTCATTGTAAACTTTAGTCAGAGCGGTGGCGGTGGAGTGGCCTTTCCTGAAACCTGACTTAGAAATTAAATTGTTCGTTTCAAGATATGCATACAATGCATTATGCACCGCACGTTCCGCAATTTTGCTGACTAGAGGAAGTATTGAAATGGGTCTATAATTGTTCACATCTGATTTGTCACCGCTTTTATGAATAGGGACAACTTTGGCTGTTTTCCAGTCCAGAGGAACCGATCCGGTCTGCAGAGAAAGATTAATTATCTTGGATAGTGGAGATGCGATAACAGTAGCAGCCATCTTTAGTATTCTAACACTGATCCCATCCAGACCCGTGGATTTGCAGGATTTCATATCAAGAATTTCATTCAACACGAAGTTTTCAGATACTTCAGGCATGATGAATTGAGTTTCCGCTGTTACTCTAGAATGAAATACTTCGGATTCATCAGTCGTTTCGTGAAGTTGACCGTTCTCATTGAGTTGGTTCTCGATGTTCACAAAGAAATTGTTCACCGCACTCGCTATTTGCGTAGGGTCATTCAGTTCTTCATTTCCGATACGAATAGTGTTGATATGAGAAGATTTTCTGGAAGGAAGAATTGATTTGACTGTCTTCCATAGGGATCTGGGGTCAAATCTATTGTCTTCAATGAGTGATCTGTAAAAATCACTTTTCACGCGCCTAATAAAACCTACAAGATAGTTCATTTGTCGCTTAAAGGCTTCAAAATAAGACATGTCACCTGACGATTCGAAGTGCTTTAGGAGGCAATCACGCTTACGCATTTCATTTAAAACTTCGTCATTAATCCAGGGTAGTGAATTTTCTTTCACCCGTCTTGTACGAAGAGGTGCATGTGAGTCAATAATTTCGAAGAACAGAGATTTAAATGCGGCCCATACATCTTCAACTTCATCAAATGCCTCAACTACACTCCATGGGGCTAAAGATAAGTCTGTTATAAACTTTTGCTCGTCGAAATGCATTAAAACTTATGCAGCAAACCGATTTCTCTCAAATAACCTAAGATACAGTCTTCTTTCACCCGACTAAAAAGATCTTCCAAAGTAGCTGCCCGATAAAAAGAATATCTTACAATTTAACCATAGTACTCTTAACTCCAAAGTTCGAAGCAAAGGAGGTGTTCGCTTTAAATGGATATTTTCCCTTCAGACTCGCTCTCTGTTGCTCTATTGTCTCGCTTCGAGCCGGTCGGTAAATTGTGACGTAATGCTCAGGTATTCCCCAACTCTTTGTCAAACAGGCGAGGCCAGTCTAATGGGAAATTCTGGTTCATATTCTCATACGGTTACCATTAGTATTTTCATGAACGACCCAGATATTTAAGAACAATAATCAGTTATATTAATATATAAACCGACTCGAAAACTGAAAAAATAACTGCCAAAAGTTCAGCGAACAATAATTAAGGAAGTAACTGCAAAAATAAAAAAAATAAAAAAAAACATATTGGCACATGCATTATCACTTGGGAAAGCAAGCGTCACCACTTGTTGAGGGTCACTTCCTTAATAAAGGCCTTGATATAAGACAAGTTTAACCTTACAACTTTTCAATTCATAGTTACAACTTTCCGCTGCGCCAAGACGAAATTATATACGTGTAACAATTATTTTTTTGCTCTGCTAGATCGTCAGAATATTCAAACACAGAACAAGTGGTCTGACTGTGTGCGTGGAGTTGTTTGTGTGCAATTCTATTCACGAATTATAATAAAAATAAGGGATTATGTGCGTTAGGGGTTCGCTGTTTTTCATTTCACGTCACTTTTGCACTTTCAAGTCCAAACTGAAGATGGGAGAAAAAAGGAAAAAATGAAAATATTTTTCCCGGGATTTGGGGATTCGAACCAAACTGTTGTGTTTCTTTTAATCTGTAGTCCGACACTGCACTGTAACCATTCGGCCAAGCAGCTGTTTACAATTATCAGCTTGAGGAATCATGTGCTGAATGGCGGTGAACGACACCCTTTCAGAGCATTACAAGCATTTTGACATATTTCAGTATTATGAAAATATGACACCTTTAACCACAACGATTTTTCAGTATCATTTTGGATCAAACGCACCGCATTTCGATATGTAAGACTCGTTTTGGTTAAAGGTGTCATATTTTATATATTAAGGGAATTCCCTTCAAGAATATCGCCACAAATGCTTATTTTCTAATACTCGTAATATTTTTTTGACAAATCTCTTCTCGGTGAAAATTGAGAATATGAAAATTCAGTATTTTCTCTCTCAAGCTAATAACTTTTCAAGTGAACGAGAGGAAATTATATTTTCAGTTTATAAACGTAACACACTAAGGAAAAAAATACGGTCAAACCGAACACCTCCTTTTAGTTGAAGAATGATCGCGTTTGATATATATACTTGATTGTAATCGTTTTAACCCTTCAATTATCAATTCATTGTCATATTTGACCTCTCGTGCCTTTTTTCTAATTTTTTTTTTACTTAAATTTATGTTATTTAAGGCAGTGGATCGCGTTGGAACTATCAAAGTGAATTTTCTTAAAAGTTCAGTAATGTTTCATCAGTGAATGATTATACATTTTATGAAAAAATAGTGGGGCTCACCATGGTTATTTACAAAATATTGTGTGATGCGTGGAAGCATGCAGTGAATGGTTATAACACTGAATTAATAGGGAAATAGCACTATCTTCAGATTTAAAGCCCATTTTTCTGAACTTTTACCGTATAATGTGAAATTTATTCACTCCTGGTGAAATATGAAATAAAAATTGGGGGTCACCATTCTTTTTTTTTTTTAAATAGCAGCTGTATAACCGATAAATTCAGCCTTTTTTCGCTCTATGTCCTGGAGGGGGGGATTGGGCTGGAGATGGGAAATATTCTTAGGGTTCATCTCTTGGACATTTACAAAGTTGCCATTTGGCTAGCAGTGACTACGGAACAAGTTTATGGTGTACCTCAAGGAAAAAACCTATTACCTACATAACATTCCGTACCATCCAACCGATGAATCTGACAGGCCCAAATTTTGGTCAAAACTATTTCACTTTGGAGCGACTGGTAATACAAATAAATGGTTCTATTTTGCTAGATATCAATCTCTTGTTTACTTTTACCGTATTTTAATGTGTCAAGACACTAATAATAGGATATTCAGTCTGTTTCGAAAGATTTAAAAATTCCTATGTTATGGCTCCACAGGCAACGTGATCTACTCCTTTAAGAGTGGGTATGGGCGTAAGACATAAGCCTCAGATTCGACATTCAGTAGCAAGCCGTCAGTCACGAAAAATTCCGCGTCCACATCGAACGTTCAGACCAACAATCACACAATATTGTTAGTGTGTGTAAGGCAGAGGCGGTCGACAGTTACCAATGGTATGAGAATATTCGCCTCTCTTGAGCAAAAACCTAGCTCGTGTTCTTATAGATTTACTCCGTGAAAAATGCATATGGTCTTATACAGTGGTATAATGTTATTACCGACGGAAGCAAAGTGAATGAAGATTTGTCGATTGATTGAGGCGATAACTCGATACTAATATGTGAAGAGAAAAAGGGAATAAACTTCATCACCACAAAAATGGTGATGGCCCATCAAGCTTCATTGGTGACCAGACCTGGTCATCACCTTTAAAAGGTGATCATTTAGAGCTATCGCCTTTAAATGATGATGGCTATCGCCTTTTAGGGGTGATGATTTTGCCTCATCATCCGTAGAAGGTGATGACCTAACTTTACACTCACTGCTCCTCACTCTTCAGAGGTGATGACCATCATTTTTAAAGGTGATCATACAAAAGGTTGATGGATATAACTTATCACATTTTCGGGGTGATATTTATCACCTTTTTCTGGATGTGATATATACGGGCAATGTAAAATAATCTAAAATGCTACTAAATTCGCCCCCAACTACATGGATAAGGCATCAGGTGATATGTTTTGTAACCACCAATGCCGGGAAATAACTGTAATAGTGTGGGAATCAATTCGAAACGGAGCTAATTAACAAAGCAAGATCCGAGATTCACTACAGTGTCGTCGTCCATGAAGAATTTCCGTCTACATAATCGAGAAACCTAATTCATAAAACAGTATATTCATCAAACTCCAAGACACAGTTTTTTACCCCTCGGCCAATTTTGGCCATGGGGTATTGTCGTCGTCTTGTACGTCCGTCTGTCCGTACGTCCGTACGTCCGTACGTCTGTACGTGAGCGAGATAGCCGGAGAACGGTTCCACTGAAGAATTCCAAATTTGGTATGCTTATTTACCTAGTCAAGGACCAGAAGCCTATTTAATTGGGACCTGATTGGGTGAAAACCTTGGCGGCCATCTTTAATTTTATGCGAAATGGATAATGATCCATATCTCGGAAACCATTCAACTGTTCAATACGAAAGTTGGTATACGTCATCGATACATCAAGCAACTTTCAATAAATTACCAAACCGGCTTTTCTGATTAGCTGGAAATCCTGGAGGCCATCTTTAATTTATGCGAAATCGATAATGATACATATCTCTGTTACCATTCAGTTGTTTTATATGAAAGTTGGTATGCATCATCGATACATCCAGATACTTTGAATCGGGACCTGATTGACCGAAAACTTTGGCGGCCATCTTTAATTTATGCAAAAACTTTAATGATATATATCTCTGATCCAATTTAAGTGTTCTATATACCAAACTTGGTATACAGCATCGATGTATCAACTGACTTGCAATGAATAACCACATCAGTTCCTCTGAGTGGGGAGAAGGATGGTCGGCCATCTTTAATTATGCAAAATCATTAATGATCTCGTTCTCTGATACCGTTCAAGTGCACGATGTAAAATTTGGTATACATCATCGATGCATCAAGAGACTTACGACAAATGACAGTTCTGGTTTCTCTGATTGGGCGGAAACCTTGGTGGCCATCTTTAATTTATGCAAAATCTTTAATGATGTATATCTCTGATACCATTTCAGTGTTCTATACGAAACTTGGTATACAGCATCAATGTATCAAGAGAATTTTCAATGAATAACCACATCAGTTCCTCTGAGTGGCGGGAAGGAAGGGTGGCCATCTTTAATTTATGCGAAATCATTAATGATCTCTATCTCTGATACCGTTCAAATGCTCGATGTAAAATTTGGTATACATCATTGATGCATCAAGAAATTTATGTAATGAATACCGGTTTCTCTGATTGGACGGAAATCTTGGGGTTCATTTCTAATTGCAAAATTTTTGATAATCTGTATATTTGTGACTTGACTGCTTGGTGTTCCTGACATCTTGGTTCAAATTGAATACATTATGAATGTACCCAGAGCCGAGGGGTTTTTTGATGCGCAGCTTCGTATTACGAGATAGAAGCGATCAACAGTTTCAAGTGGTGCCGGTGTGGAGGCTAAGAATGTCCGTCGGCTAAGAGTATCCGGCTCCTATCTTTTAACCCAGATAGGACATTTTTCTCCACATTGTAGATAAGTGTCTTTACTTAGTTGCAATAGAAAATGCTATGAAAAGGAACACTAATCCCCAGGACACTCTTAGCCATCACACCAGTAAGCAATGAAGGTGCTCGTATCACCAATCCGTATATCTGATCTGTATTATGTTTTCCTAATAATTTTCAAGTTTTTTTTTTCCAGAGTATTGTTTCTGAGTCACGCTCAAGTTTTGACTGTTTATATAATAATCTCTGTGTTCTATTACCATCTACATGCAGTAAAAGATGATGCACAATCGACCCATAGCCCAGGGCTATGCCCGATTAGATACAAGTTACAATTACAACACATATAAGGGAAGTGGGAAGAGGTGCCGACATACTGACTGCGTCATATGACTTCACAGAATAGTCTTCTGGTAAACGTAGCAATAAAGATCTTACTACTACGATTGTATTTTTCTGTGTGTGTGATTTTTATCACCAAGTTTAAGAAACTTTGACTGGGACATTTTTTTGTATATTCCACTTAATTTGAATTAAACACCTCTCAGGTGCACGTTGGAATGCTTGAGTATCAAGCACTCTGCGAATATCAACCTGAAATTGAAGGGCTGTTAGATTTGCACCATAACCTTATTCGATGAAACCAGGTCAGCACTTTCCATTATCTGTTTCAAGGGAACACTTTTAACGTGATACGTGACTCGAATAATTATTTAATACACTTATTGTTAAAAAATTTGATACATTCAAGGAAGATAGAGTTTTACTCAAGGCCCTGTGCTGTGTTGGGGTAAGGTAGTTTGTCTAAATATTGGCGATATACCAGCTCATGGTGGGATCGCCTTAATACACCTAAGCCCATTGTGTGTGGGTATAAATGTTAACAGGTGCTTTTGATACATTTGGTTAATTCAAATATTATCATTATAGCAATGTACCATGCCGAGGTGGGAACTAGGATTGAATAAATTAGGTGTATGTTATATTACCTTTGTGGCTTGCGCTGTTTACTCATATTTTCCAAGATAGATAGACTAAATTATGGCTTGGGCATACAGCCGCAATGGGGCTTATATACATACTGTTAAACTATTATATATACTATGAATTTCTAATTTGTTTCAATAAACTATCACAAAAGAATTAGTGCCCACCACCTGAGTTAGTAAGCAGCGACGGAATAAGCAATGGGTGGTAACCGACGGTTATAAACCACTAAAAGACAGCCTTACTTTAATAATATGTAGCATATCGACTGCGCACTTCTTGAGAAAACTATATTCCTTAATATTCTCCGCCACAAATGACCCACCGTACGCCAGGTAGCCTGGCTTTTCCGCTCAAACATATTAAAAAATTCAGCATACATTCGTCACTAAGTTTTTAGGTACGACTGGCAGAAATTAGGCCATTCTGACCGACACAATCACAGCGAATATTGGAGGTGGACAATGAAATTGACCCAGAATTCATGTTTTAAAATTTTACAAGTGTGTTTGGATATGTTTCAGTGTTTAATATTATAGAAACATTTTAAAATATATCACGAACCATTTCTCACCCAGACAGGTATAATGACCAATCAAATCAGTACACCGGCACCTTTTTCCACCACCTTTTAATTGTTATCTGCACATGGTGAAATTCTACTGGTGGACGTTTCGTCCATGAGACTTGTCCACTATGAGTCAGAGTTTGGTCTGAATCGCTCTCCATTACCATTGTTGGCTCATCCGTCCGTTAGTTGGATTATATTGTCTTTTCCTTGACTTATTATCTATCTATTTAAAATCGGTAGCTCAGCTACTTACGTTGGTATTTGAAACACCATTAAAATATTAATCCCCGAGATAAACTGGAGATATTACAAGTCACCCATAGCCGTATGTCGGTCCGAATGAGCCGAAATCCCGATAAGCTTCTCGGTCATTCACGCCTCGACGTTGGAAGTTATTGGTCGCTCATAATCCTGTCTGCCGAAATTTTGCTAATCCTGACATGGACATCACGGCGATTTCTTTAGTTCTACAGCCAGGAAGATCAAATTACATCTTATCGATGTATCCAACCGATAGCGGAATGTTCGTCCTCTCGTTGGTTTAACATGACTGAAAACGGATTTCCTAGCCGGTAGAAGCCGCAATCAACCGTTTTATTGTATTTTACTGATACAGGTAACTGGAGGACTCAGGTCTCGCCTCCACGATGCACTGCGCATGTATAGCAGTATACAAGCTACACAACTGACATCCCTGTTTAAATATTCACTTGTCTTCTGCTGTATTTTGTTAAGTTTGCTTTCTCTTATTAACAGAAGATAACTGTGTGTTTTATATGAGGAAAATGCCGTTAATACAGTCGCTATAATCGAACTTTGTTTTGGAACAACAAAATAATCTTTTGTGATATTTCATATATTTAATTAAAGTGGCTAGATTCCTGCACTAATGCAGACATTTGGTAACGAAAATATGAGTAATATTTTTACAAAATGTTACTAGCTAATTATATATATTCATTATATAGAAAAAGGCTTCCTAATAGAATGTAATCTGTAGATTATAATCGGATCCTTTTTCCCTGCCGCATCTTCTCCGCAATATAATTCCCGATCGGTAAGTATGATGAGTTATTCACTTACATTTGATCAATAATCGCAACACGAGATTGTTATTCTTGGATGAATAAATTGAGAGAATATGAGTATGGCGAGACTGGAGGACCGAAAGTATCACATGTAATATAATTGTTGTCTTACTCAAGAATGAAATGGTTAAGAGACGTACCCAAGCTTATATTATACCACCGGCATTTGTATATAACTCCGAATATTCCCATTTGAGGACAGGAAAAAAGCGCATGTTTCCATAACCCAACTTCACCTAAAAGCACAATTGTAACTGCTCTGCAAACTGACCGAGCAAACTGACATCTCAACATTGAATTACATATACTTACGATAATAATTCGTACTTAAGTATAGATATCACTGAGATATTGTGAGGACATGTGGGAATGGTTAGAGTATATGCAAACCTAGCAATAAGGTGTCTCCCTCGCTATACTTTTTGCCTGAAATAATTAAGCGTGATTTGACACGAAGACAGTTTTGATATTGTTTAGCTATCAACTCTCTGGATTTAGAAACAATTCCGCCTGTTTGCCAACATCTTTACGCAACAACTGGCGGTCACATCGAAAATCCTCTGTACAAATCATTGTGATTGTAGTTTGTGACTGTGACTAGCGTGGTGGAGAATGAAGTGCTTGGTCGGCGTCGAGTCTCAAAAACTTGTGTTCTTAATAAGAACTTTCATTCTACTAATATTTTCCCCGTGTGGACCGTTCCTTCTATCCGAGTGTCCCATGATTCATCACTTTCCATCAGATGACTTGATAGGTCTATTACATCATTGCTCTTGGATATTTGTATCTAATACCGCTCAAGCCGGTGCTAGGGGCCGTGTAGGCATGCCATTCATGATGTCCACATGAACAGCTACAATATCTGAGATACAAATCAGGACAGGGATCACTTCTGATTCTTGTGGTGTTTTTAGATATACACTCAGAATAATGGCCTATGGCATAATATGACTTCTTGTCAGCACGTCGCCATCTTTTCCCACCACATTCATATGTTGCGTTCTAATTGTTATCCGTGTATGGTGAGATTCTGAGACTTCGACCTCCTCTGCGTAACCTTATAGCTACCCTGGAGCCATTTGAGAGAAATCAATCTATTTGTTGCGTTTTTTGTGTTAGCGGAATGTGCTATATTGTCTTTGTGTAATAGAAGCATATCCGCTAGTTATATCTGATATCACTCGACGAGAATATATAGGAATATAAGAAGAAGCAACGAAAACATATCTTCATTTGTATATACCACGTGTACATATATTGATGTGCATACTCTGACGATTTTAATCAACACCGCATAATATTATTGCAGAAACTTGTCAAACAGGGATATACCACGGAACTCATCCATTCAAAGTTTCTCAAATTCTGCGATACATATCGTTCACAGACGATAAAATACGATTGTAGCGTGCAAATTTTTGGTAACGTGTAACTAATTTTGCTTAACCCGGGTCTACACTCTCAGAAATATTCAGGAAATAATCCTGAATAGATCAGGCTGCACATCCACAACTCAATTTCAGGGATTTTACCTGAAATCCAGGTTAATTTTCCGAAATTTAGGTACATCATCCATGAATTAAAGCTAAATTACCCGAATTTTAGGGAATTTCACGTACCTGAATAGGGTCGGACTTACTAATCATGGTAATAAATTCCCCGAGTTTCAGGAAAAATCCTCTCATTCATGGATCTTTTTCTGAAATTCAGAAAATTATCCCTGGATTTCAGATAAAATCCCTGAAATTGAGTTGTGGGTGTGCAGCCTGATCTATTCAGCATTATTCCCTGAATATTTCTGAGAGTGTAGGGACAGTTTGAATATCATGTGTTTTACATCTTCAAATGTTCAAATGAACATCGACAATCAAAGCGTGGCTGAGATAAATACTCTGGAAAACGACTTGGAAATTCACGTCGATAAAGATAGTTGTCGATTTTCTGTAAACAACATCATCAGGTTTTGTTGGCATCATGAAAACTGTTGACTGCTTCTCTCGTGTAGGAAGCAGGCTATTTTATTTCATACACATTTGGAATTGGTGTTAACAGTCATATAGGTCTTTCGATTATTGACGCGGAATTTGAATGTCGGATCTGACGCTTACTGCTTATTGACATGCTTTCAGAAAAACAATATCATCAGGCCTGGTGGCTCGAAGTATTTTCTGAAAGCTCGTCAATATATGTACAAATTTAAACATGTGCAAATTCGTTTTTGTCGCTTAATTTTTAGCCGGCTTAATCAAACTGTTGGGAGTTTTTTGTGACAGAGACCTTGTCTATAGTTTCCAGTAATGTCAACAATAATATCCGTATATATAAGAATGCTATTTTGTTAATATTGCTAACAAATATTAATCAATATTACTTAACCGCACCAAGCCTGAGGGGCCATCGTGGCCCCACTACCAAACTTTCTCCTCTATTCGGAATGACAAAAATTGAAAGCTGACCCTCCGCGACTTTTTAGTTTATCACATTGGAGTCATCTAAGTTTTTTTGTATAACCCCTCGATTAGAGAATCATGGGTAAATTCAAGATGGTAGCCATGTGGGGTACCAGAAAAGTGATGTTTTCATCATTTTTCTTTAAAATATTTGCTTTTCTTCGAGGGAAATTGGACAAAATCTATTTTATTTCACATCAGACTATTATTTACCAATTTATCATGCAGTGTGTGCAAAGAAAACACATAAATAAAAAAATTCGAGAAATTTGACCGAAAATCGACCAAAAAAAGGCTCTTTTGAAGATGACGTCACTGTGGCGTCATCAAAGCGGTCATCTTAATTTTTTTTTGACTGGTAGAAGTTGACCCAAGGGCATAAATTTCAGTCCCCTTTTCCAGGGAGTAAGAAAATGCCCCTCACCCAAGGCATGGACATTTCTCAAAAAGCCTAGACCAGATAGGGTTCAACAAGATAAAATATCGCATATAACATGTATAACATGTAATACCATATGATTTTTAGGTATCGACAAAGTGAAGAATGCTAAATATGTAATTCTATAACATTTGCGCCTATAACAACTTGTTAACTCTGCAACTATTGAGTGTTTTAGCACAGGTGTGAAAGATACATATGTCAAGTGCAGATGTTCTTTGGAAGATTCTATTTCACAAGACGGATGAGGAAAGGGACGTCTGATCTCATATAAGTCACAATCGAATAGGACAAACAAATAAATTACAAGATGGAATTTCTTTCTCCAGTTTAACTGTTGTTTCCATCGTGAAATTGATTAACAAAGCGACACAAATAGACCTATGTTTACGTATGTTCCTTAAAGCCTGACTCAACTGAGAGGAATCACTCCCCATTTGAGAGACCACATAAATTCGTCCACTGATATTCGTCCATATATTCGTTCACTGTCAACCGAAACAGGAGCATCATGCCAATATCAGTGGACCGGTTTTTTCCGCTATAACAGCTGCAAATTTTTTGTCGGTATTGTCGTTGCTGAACACAGGCAATTCCAACAGTACTTGTCGAGTCTGGCGGTCGAGAGTGTCCGGAATCTTTGAGTTGTGCTGTTGGCGCTCAGTCACTGCTTAAACTAGGACAATGCGTTAACGTCTGGGCTGTAGAGAACAAGAAAAAGCTTTTTGGTTAGAATTACAGAGAGAAGGGACTCGGTGACGCTTAGTACCCGTTCGTGACAGCTTGAAAAACAATTTAACCGCTTTTGATCGACTGTGTCTGTTGAGACGTTAGAACTGGGTTGTGTATGCTTCTTCTGTGCCATACCTAGAGAAAGCACTTTCCTATCACGCCTTAGTACAAACGTAATCAGATCCGCTGTTCACCGATTTGGCTTCTGGAGTGGACACCGTCAATGTATGCTTAATAATATCAATGCTGCGAGCTGCAATATCCATTGACTTTTGTATGGTGCGATTGTGCCAGTGGTGCTTTAACCCTATCTGACCTGGGCTTTTTGGGACCTGTCCTGGCCTTTGGAGGGGGGGGGGGTGGGGGTACCGAAATGCCCCCCCCCCTAATTATTTTCCTCACCCCTTGGGCTAGGGATCTGAAACTTACCACACTATACCCTTGGGTCAAGCTCTACCAGAAAATGTAAAAAATTCCAAGATGGCCGCTTTGATGACGTCACAGTGACGTCATTTTCAAAAACGGCATTTTTGGGTCTATTTTTCGGTCAGATTTTTCGAATTTTTTATTTATGCAATTTCTCCGCAAAAACTGCACGATAAATTACAAAAACATCACTTTTCTGATACCCTACGTGGCCGCCATCTTGGATTTACCCATGATCCTCAGCTCGGGGGGTTATCCAAATAGGCTCAAAATGACCCCAATATGATAAACTATAAAGTGCCGGAGTTTCAGCTTTCTATTTTTCGTCGTTCCGTAGATAGAGCAGAAAGTTTGGTAGGGGGGCCATTTTGCCCCCCCCCCCCCCCCAAGGCCAGATAGGGTTAAAAGCTAGGGATGTGGTAGCTAAGATTCATAGCGTCTCTCTTCCCTCAACGCTATACCGACGACAAATACATTTCCCTGTTGGTAACTCGAACATCTCCATCGCGCACTTATTATTACCTTTGCGCCCTATTGGACCTTCATTAACTTGAGAAAATGACCCGCGATGAATAAAAATACCATAATCGATGTTGTGATCATCATCCCCTGTATACACGGGGTCTATTATGACGGAAATGCCCATCTTCTTGACCCTCGACTTCAGGTGATTTGAGGCTCCATAGGGATAATTTTAACGTCTGTAATTATTATATGACCGACGAAGGGCCATTTAGTCTGCCATTTCGGTATTTTTATTCATCGCGGCCCATTTTCTCAAGTTAATGACTGTCCAATAGGGCGCAAAGGTAATAATAAGAGCGCGATGGAGATGTTCGAGTTACCAACAGGGAAATGTATTTGTCGTCGGTATAGCGTTGAGGGAAGGGAGACGCTATGAATGTGGCGTAAAGAAAAATCTTACGTTTTCTCCTTCCAGTATCACTGTAACTGTCGACTGCTTCTCTCTTGTCTCTCAAACTACGATGTATCTTTTTATATCTCGGTTTTGTTCTTCATTGTATGATACATATAGATATATATGATATCACAACGAGTGATAATTTATCTGAGTGTGATAAAACCCATATGAAACGAGCTTTAGTGAGTTGGGTTTTATTAAACGAGTGTGATAAAAATCAGATAAATGACCATGAGTATGAGGATTTATTTCTCACATCACAATAATTTGACATGTAAATGTCGAAAAAGAATCGAAAGATACTTGCCAAGAAGATAAGCGTATGATACAGGTTTTGTATCACACGGGCGTATCACACGGGTGTATCACACTGATTCGGCTGCTGTGATGTGAGAAAAAATACTAGCTGTGTTGATTATTAACATGGATATCATCCATGGATGGATGGATGGATGGATATACCTGGGCACTCCATCGCACCGCGACGGGCACTGGTCGTGTGAACATGCCGCTCAGTCTGTTTCCTCCACCCTGCCCTGCACATGATCCCTCTCATCAGAGTCACACAGATACTGTGTAATCCCACATTCTGGTCGAATAATATCTACCCTCTTCATAATTATCAACACAACTCTGTACCCTTTTTCCCCCTGTACAACTCTTTTCACTTAATTGCAGAAATATCACCTAACATGTGTTTTTCTTTTGTCAAGCCCCCTCATTCTCACTTAACCGACCGCGGTCGTGGCATCAATTTTAGGGTGCCATCCTAGTTATACTCATACTGAAATTTCCTGATAGCCAATCGCCCTTTGTCTCTCCAACGTTCGACACTCCTATATCTATACACCAGCCAGTAATTTCACCCACAATGTCCTTTCACTATCCTCAATCAATTCCCACCATTGTACACATCAGTAATTTCATCCAGTATTTTCCCATATCTTCCTCCATCTAATATGCAAGTATGTCCCATGGGTGTGCCTATATTGACCCAAGTTCCAATGTCTGTAGATATCAGCAATTTTATACAATTATCCCTTAATATCCTCATTCAAATATCCCAGTATTTCTCCTCATTATATCTATTAACTCACCAGTAATTTCATCCAGTATTCCCCCTTATTTCCCTCAGTAAGATCTCCCAGTATTTATCCTCATTATGCCTATTAACGCAAGATCATATAATCAAATATCACCAGTAATTAAACCCAGTATTTCTCCCCATTTTCCTCGATCAAATATCCCAGTAATTCCCCTTGGTACGCCTATTCACCCAGGATCATATAATCCAATGTCATATACATGTAGACACCAGTAAAATTCACCCAGTATTTCCTAAAATTTCCCCCAATGAAATTTCCCAGTTTTCTTCACATTGTGCCTGTCATATTGTCATCAAAGCCATACTCACAAAGAAATCTCTCGACAGCCAATCACCTTTTGTCTACTCTAACATATAAAAACACCAGTAATTTCACCCAGTATTTACCCTTATCTTCCTCATTCAAAAATCACGGTATTTCGGAAGATCATTTTATCTGAGGTCATATAAACACCAGGAATTTCACGAGCATTTTCCCTTATTTCCTGGACAACGACTGTCTATTGGGTGTCGAATCGGGTGTCTTCCTGATGCGATATTTCATATACGTGAGAAATTCCATCGTTAATCAGTGGAAGAAATTCGCTAGATATTTCAGTGAATTTCCATGCGATAAGTGAACTTAAGGTCATGATAATTAAGGCTGCCTAAAAAGTTGATTCGATATCCGCAAAATAGATGGATAGATATCATATCAAATATATATATGAACCGAGAGTAACAATAGAATACGTTCTATATAGTAATCCTGCACATTTTCTGTACCATAAATACTACATTAATCCCATACATTTCCGGGGTGACTACCCTTAATCTATTGTCTACCTGGCCTTTGAGGAAATGATTGATTACACGCTTAACTGAATCCACCGAGTCGTGATCAGGTGGTCGTCTTGAAAAAAAATCTTATTAAGTGGATTTGATGAGTTTAGCTTATACTTAAACTAGGCTATGCCAACACCTGTAACCGGTGCTCTCTTTGACTAAGATAAAACGTTAGCCTGTCACAGCCTGGATGTCTTAATCAATATTGCCGTGTGTTGTATTCGACCGGCTGACACATGACCAACGTTTACTATATACATGTACAACTAGTGGGTTTTTTTCGACCTTATTTATGGGTCTATTAGCCAAAACTACACTACATAACAGTTTGGAACACTTTTTATGTTCAGAACACTAAAAGTGAGGTTCAGTTTAGGCATATCTTTCAGGTTACTCTTTCCTTGCCTGTCTGGGGGCGGCGGGGGGGGAGGGGTCACTTTCCGCTTCACCCCTTGCTGGGTTTTAGCTCCTATCTCCGGGACGACAAAAACTTGAGAGCTGACACTCCGTGAGATCATTTTGAACCTATTTGCATAACTCCCCAAGAAGAGGATCATGGGTACATTCAAGATGACGACCATATGCATGGCGTACCAGAAATGTGATTTTTTTCGTTATTTTTCTTTAAAATTCCTGCTTTTCTGCGAGGAAAAGTGAGCAAAAGCTATTTTATTTCACATCAGATTATTATTTACGCGAAGAAAACAAATGAATAAAATATTCCAAACATCTGATCGAAAAATCGTCCAAACAATGCCTTTTTGGAGATATTGGACCACCCCCATTCACTAACATGAATAATCGCAACCAATTATCTAATTGTCACCAGCCCACTCCCCTGATAAATTTTAATTACCCATCTATCATCTCCCACTCAAGACGTCCATATCCTGATGTCCTTCAACCGCAATAATAGTCTCGGCCTACATACACACTTGGTTCCTGAAGCAAGGGAATGCCATATATTAAAAATAAATCTTGATAAAGAAAAAAAAATTGTTTATGAACAGACGTATTTGTGACGTAACATATCTCCATCTCGATCATTCACTGAAGAGATGACAGATGGAATGTTATATGTAGCGATTTCGGTTCGCGATTACCAGTAAGATAGTTTCCCCTTCGGTGAGCTATTATCCATCTTCACACACAATACCTCATCGCCGTTCACACTTCGTAGAATCGAAATGTGAACGGAGAAGTCGACTTTGGTATGAAGATGTCCAATATCTCGTTCGGTGTCGTATTAGCCATAATTAGCCGTTCGGTGTCCGCCCCTGTACAGACCTTTTGGTCTTTGATATATGTTGGCATTTGTGGGAAGTTAATGCTGGGTCGACATCGGGCCTTACAGACTAGTCTTTTGTGTTAAATGCCGTCAATTTCATCTGACGACGATACGGCTCACCAATCCCCAGTGTACGATTTGTCGCAGCGACACAGCTCACCAATTACCAATATACGAGTTGTCAGAGCATTTCCATCATTGCTCTCTAGATTTGTATCTAATACCGCTTATGCCGGTGCTAGGGGCCGTGTGGTCATGTCATCCAAGTTTCCACATGAACAGGTACAATAAAAGCGTACCTGAGATACAACACATATCACGAATCGTTAGATTCTTGGTATGTGCTTTAGAATAGGTTAACCAGAAGACTACACTGTGAATCTATGTCGGCACCTCTTCCCGCTTCCCTTATATGTGTTGTAATCGTTATGCAGATACTTTACCTGTGATTAACACATCAATCATTTGCAATACAGATATAAACCAGGATTTCAGCTTGGACTTCCAAGTAAAATATGATCGGTAAATTATGTTCACGTCCTTGCTGGGCGATGGTATTTATATATAGACAGCATTCTTCAAACCTCTATATATCGAATTGATGTTTGTTCTTTCAGATGAGCCCAAAATGACGACCGAACTAAAATCGTTCGTGTTTCTGGTATGGATGTATGTGGTACCTGGCTTAACTGAAGGTGAGTTCAGGGAAAGTCTTTCGAGGTGAACAAATACAAGCGGCTGGTTCGTCATTCAATAGGCAGTCGCACTCCGGAACGTACCAATATGTACAAATCGTGGGCGGTTTTTATCCAATGGGTTATTTGATTCGGTCGGATTCAAACAACGACGTGCGTGCGGGGGTGTGTCCGTTTACGTCATAGCCACGTCGTAAAGGTTGACTTCCTCTAATGGTGGCAGGGACATAAGTTACACGGTACCGTAAGAAAACCTGTTAAGTTAAACTGAATTGAATTTAGTCACCAAACAAAATACTGCAAGAAATCACAGAGGATATAAAGAGCAATAAGCAAATAGCCACATATGTGGCGAGAATAAAACACCCGAAAGCTTGATCTCTCTATGGTAAAGCATATTGTATTTTTCCTTTTTCGTATACATTTCGTCATATGTTAGATATATAAAAAACTCCATGCTAAAAATTATACGTAAAAAGAAAAAACAAAAACAAAAACAAAACAGACGAAAGCCCAATTTCAAACCTCAGGCGACGCTGTTTAACGTCACGTGTGACTGAGCGTTAGCACTATGAAACACAGATTCTGGTGCAGAATTAAAGAAATTCATTTTTTTGCTTCACTACCGTAACACCTAAGGGAGTTGTTCGTATGTTATCGTAAATACTCCTTTGCTAGGTCTACTATTCGTGGGCCATCATTTCTCAAGTGGAGATTGTTGGCAAAGGAAAAATGTTCATGTCTGAAAAGATCGTTCAAGGTTTTTGTGTGACGGAACTACACGAAGGAAAAAGTTTTCTAAACACTTTTTCTTCGGGATAAGGACTATATATGTGTTTGGGATAACAAGTGGTAGCGAAATGGAAGAGCTTATTTGAGTCTGTACCAATAAAGTATATTACACTGTTCAATCGCCCGAAAATAAACGGACCCCGTAAGTGGGCTTCACAGAGGCACAGAAATTTTGGTAAAGAAAGCAGGACGGGACTTGAGAGGATGGACCTAAATATTTATGAATATATCATGACCGTAGTTTATTAATGGAAAAAGCACAACAAACAGTCAGGGGACCGACTGACAGAAGTTATAAATATTATAACCCAGCGAAGTTATGAACTACATATAGTAATAACTCTGATAAGTTATAAATTGTGGTGCTCATTAACCACAAAATGTTTGCGGAAAGAAATGTCACAAAAAGTTGACCAGAGGGAAGAAAACGTGATCTTCTGATGCAAACATGGCAAGATTACCTTCAGAAAATTCGATTGGGCCATAAATAGTACATCAACATTCCATTTCTAGAGTACCTTATATCTTTATATAATCCAGATGTGAACAGTAAGTAGAAACTAGTGCAGCTCTTTAAAAACGAGTGTGGCCTGAAATAATACCGCCTCAATCGATCATAATGTCTTGGCTTTCCAGAATTTTTTTTTTTTTTTTTAAATTTGAAAAAATTTGGGATGCAAGGATATAAGCTGATACGTAATACATGTATCTATGTTAAAATCTCATGTTTATGTTTTATGCATGAACCACATGCAGTTGAAGGTACGAATAAACGCAATAATAGAACGTATTAAATGAATTAACAGAGGTCATTACATTCTTTGACTTCAATACTGGTCAAAACATTGTTATTTCTTGAACAGGGAAGCTTGTGATATAATCACTCGTAGAGGTTATACTTTATACCTTGTGTAAGTTTACTTAGTTCTTTGACTGACAAATGATAATCGATATTGAACATGACATCGTTAGACATTTCATTGATACAGATTGCTTAACTTATATTAAAAGTTGTCATGGTTAGATACCAAAAACATTCCAGATTTGTAATTAGCCTCTAGCATATGACGTCAACTGGATTACCCAAGCTGTTAAGTGGGTTACACATGCCGTTATGTGCATTACTTATGGCGTTACGTAGATTACTTATGCCGTTTCTAAAGTTTAAGTAAACATTCGTCTGTGATTTACTATAAACCCTAAACTGTAACATACATGGTCATATTATTCGTACGTCGAAGTCAATGCATAACAAGTACATTTGAGTCAGTGCCAATGTTATTTTATATAAAAAACTGTCGGATTGAAAAACAAAACATGACATAATATGGCTGTGATATATGTAACTGCAGTACTTCGGGTATAGGGTTAGCGAAACAAACTCACAACTAACTGTCCTGCGATATCTGGCCTTACGAAGGACTTATTTTCTGGACGACGGCGGAGTATTAAATGACGGATCTGACGCTTGCTATATATGACAAATCAAACATACTGTCATTAATGATTGTATTACTTGTCTTAATAAATGTTCATTCGAAACACATGGTATATGTACGTGTATTTATGGCCCATCCTCTGTTGACATGGTCTTTCTGCGGTCTTTTGGACCTGTTTTAAAGGCCTGTACACCTGCTGAGAGAGAAATATTGACTTTTCTCCCATCTTTTATCCTCAAACGAACTGATAATCATTTGATATACGGGGAAAATTTATTGGGCGCCATATAATAGCGACGACCGAGTGCTACCCACTGCGTTAAGGTGGAGAACGTGTGACCAAACATTGAGGTCCAAAGGTCAGGGTCATTGTGTCGCCACTTTGTATGTGGGAATAGACACACCTTAGATACAGCCAGTAAAGCAGTAAAGACCTGGCTTCTGTTTTTTTTCTGCTTCTTGACACGTTACTCTTATAATTTGGTGTACAAACTAAGCTTACAATAATATCACAATGTATCGTTGACGCAAAGTATTTTCATTCATTGGTGTTCAGTGACGTAAAAACTCGTCCTTCGAACGGGAAAAGATCAACTCTGGGTGTGCGCATAGCCTATAGTATTGGACCCTTCTACGAAGGGCCAATGGCAGGCTGATGCAGCAACAACAACATTTTCCCAGTTAAACGCCAGATTTTGAAATCGAAAACGAGGCCGCGCTATGTCATCGGTCAACTGAGACAGTCACGTGGTTGTGTATGAAGATTGGGGTGGCTCCTATAAATAGTGATCCAATGAAAATGCTCGTCTTAGTTTAAAATGGCGGGGTCGAATGACCAATCACTGAAGGGGAGACGGCTGGAACAGTACACTATCACTGTCTGTTAATATCTTGATTTAACAGAGTACTGCAGTCTAGGTATGCGCACTGCAGAAAGTAAGCATTTGTTGGAGGCTAATTACAGATCTAGAATGTAATTGGTACGGAACCATGATAATGATTAATATAAGTTAAGCAATCTGCATCAATAAAATGTCTAACGATGTCATTGTCGATTACATATATCATTTGTAGTGCATTCTCCAATAATAAACTATGGTCATGATATATTCATCATTACACAGAAAAAAAATCTTTAAAAATTTAAGGAATATTCCCCGACTATTACACCAGCGGAATATTCCTCAACATAACTAAGGAATATTCCTTACCATGTTAAGGAATTTCCTTAACATGGTAAGGAATATTCCTTATTGAATTTTAAGGAACATTCCGCTGGTGTAATAGTCGGGGAATATTCCTTAAATTTTAAGGAGTATTTTTTAGTGTATTTAATTATTGCCTCACCCTCTCAAGCCCCGTTCCGTTTCCTTCTTCCATTCCCGGGGCAACTGTGAAGCCGATATACTCCCCCCCCCCCCCCCCCCACGCCACTAGATAAGGGGTAACATTACAGGGTTTCTCAATAGAAACAAGGCCAGAGAGGGGAGCATCATTTATCATGCCTCTCTTTGTCAATCTTTTTACCCTATCTCCACAAGGACAAAATAAGAGAGCTGACACACTGTGACTTTATAATTTATCATATTGGGGTCACTTTCAGTCTATTTGCATAAACTCCAAGCCGAGGATCATGGGTAAATTCAAAATGGCTGCCGTGTGAGGTAACAGAAAAGTGATTTTCCGTCATTTGTCTTAAAATTCCTGCTTTTCCGCGAGGAAAAGTGAGCAAGAACTATTTTATTTCACATCAGATTATTATTTACTAATTTATCACGCAGTATTTGCGAAGAAAACGCACAAATGAAACAAATCGAAAAATATGACAGAAAATCGACCAAAAAATACCATATTTAATGAAGTCATTATGACGTCGTCAAAGCTGTCATCTGATATATATATATATTTTTTTTTTTTACATTTTCTGGTAGAGCCTTATCGAAGGGTATAGTGTAGGAAATATTGGAAGGGGCGGGGGGAGGAATGCTAGACTCCGCAGAATCGATCCTTTATTGGTGAGATAGTAAGCCGATCATCCCACGATAAAACTTCACCATCGCCTTGGCCTGCTTAGTGTGTTCGGTACGCATAATGCAGCAAAATATCGCGAATGTTAGTCATTCAAAATAATCACTTTCAAAAGTCGAGTTTAATTTATTGCAGGCACAAAATCCAATCTTAGCGTTGACTATAGTAGTTTATATGAAAGCTGCTTTTGCTACAATCTTTAATGTGACAGAATTGGATCGTAACAGATCTGTCCGAAAGCTGATCAGATCATAAATTATATCGCTCAGCATTTTCCAACTTTAACGGATAAATTAAAGATACACTGAGCTTTTGACACTGAAGTTTCGTATTTCAGACCCGTTGCTGATAAATCATAATGTGCATGCGCTATTTTTCACAAGAAATTGTGAATAACTACTTGAAGTGGTCATGTAGCGTAATTTATTTGCGTATGCTATTTATAAACGAAACCGTGATATTTTCTCTATAAGTCTCATTTTAATGATGTCAGAGGTCAAACATACCCACTTATGACAGTCATGTAACGGAGAATATAAGTAATGAGACGAGCAGTGAAAGGTGCTTGAAAATGTCGAATATAGAGAAACCTGTCTCTGCTGATATTACTTATATATGACACTGGTATTTAATACTGCAGATGGTATATATATTAACCCCACCAGGCCTGGAGAATTATGACACTCACCTACCAAACTTTCTATGTTATCTACGGTTTGGCCCTTAATCGACCTTAATGTCTTGGCTTTCCAGGAAAAATGTTTTAAAAAAATGGAAAAATTCTGGGAAGCAAGGATACAAGCTGATATGTAATACATTTATCTATGTTAAAATCTCATGTTTATGTTTTATAAACGGACCTCATGCAGTTGCAAATGAATTAACAGAGGTCAGTTACAGTACACCCTGCGATTTCACTATTGGTCAAAACATCGGTATTTTTTTAACACCGAAAATTTTGATATAATGACTTGTAGAGGTTATAATTTATATGAAAAATGATAAAGCCTAAAATGTGACATATTTAGTCAAATTATCCCTACGACGAAGTCAATATATGCAGAATAAGTACATTTAAGTGAGTGGCAAGAAACAGTGTTGGACTGAAAAAAAATCTGACAAAATAGATTTGTTTGGCTATGATATATGTAACGGCAGGTATAGGGTTAGCGAAACAAACCGACCACCAGTACTAACTGTCATGCGAACTAGGTCTTTCGATTATTGATGTGGAAATTCTTTTATGGACGACGGCTGAATATTGAATGTCGGACCTGACGCTTGCCATATATGACAGAACATCAATCATACTGTCAATAACGATTGTATTACTAGTCTGAATAAATGTTCATTCGAAACACATGGTATATGTACGTGTATTTATGACCCATCCAATGCTGACATGGTCTTTCTGCGGCCTTTTGGACCTGTTTTAAAGGCCTGTACACCCTCTGAGAGAGAGATATTGACTTTTCTCCCATCTTTTATCCTCAAACGGTCTGATAATCATTTGATACATGAGGGAAATTTATTGGGCGCCATATAATAGTGACGACCGAGTGCTACCCACTGAGTTAAGGTGGGGAACGTGTGACCAAACATTGAGGTCCAAAGATCTGGGTCATTGTGTCGCCACCTTGTATGTGGGAATAGACACACCTTAGATACAGCCAGTAAAGCAGTAAAGACCTGGCTACTGCTTTTTTTCTGCTTCTTGACACGATACTCTTATACTTTGATGTACAAAATGAGCTTACAATAATATCACAATGTATCGTTGATGCTAAGTAATTTCATCCATTGGTGTTCAGTGACGTAAAAACTCGTCCTTCGAACGGGAAAAGATCAACTCTGGATGTGCGCATAGCCTATAGTATTGTACCCTTCTACGGAGGGCCAATGGCAGGCTGATGCAGCAACAACAACATTTTCCCAGTTAAACGCCAGATTTTGAAATCGAAAACGAGGCCACGCTATGTCATCGGTCAACTGAGACAGTCACGTGGTTGTGTATGAAGATTGGGGTGGCTCCTATAAATAGTGATCCAATGAAAATGCTCGTCTTAGTTTAAAATGGCGGGGTCGAATGACCAATCACTGAAGGGGAGACAGCTGGAACAGTACACTATCACTGTCTGTTAATATCTTGATTTACTGCAGTCTAGGTATGCGCACTGCAGAAAGTAAGCATTTGTTGGAGGCTAATTACAGATCTAGAATGTAATTGGTACCGAACCATGATAATGATTAATATAAGTTAAGCAATCTGCATCAATAAAATGTCTAACGATGTCATTGTCGATTACATATATGATTTGTAGTGCATTCTCCAATAATAAACTATGGTCATGATACATTCATCATTATTAAATAGGCTGAAGCTCTCAAGCCCCGTCCCGCTTCTTTCACCCATTCTCGGGACACCCATACTCCACACCCCCCCCCCCCCCCACCCCACCACCAGATAAGGGGTAACATTACAGGGTTTCTCCATAGAAACATATTCGCCCTCTGATGGGTTTTAGGTGACGATGTACAAAACCTCTTCATCAGGTACTCCCCCCCCCCGCCCACTTTAACCCTACAAGGTCAGAGAGGGAAGCATCATGCATCATGCCTCTCTCTGTCAATCTCCACACCATAGAGACAAAGTATGAGATCTGACACTCTGTAACTTTGTAGTTTATCATATTGGGGCCACTTTTAGCCTATTTGCTTAAACTCCAAGCCGAGGATCATGGGTAAATTCAAAATGGCTGCCGTGTGAGGTAACAGAAAAGTGATTTTTCGTCATTTGTCTTAAAATTCCTGCTTTTCTGTGAGGAAAAGTGGGCAAGAACTATTTTATTTCACAGATTATTATTTACTAATTTATCACGAAGGTTTTGCGAAGAAAACGCACAAATAAAAAACCGAAAAATATGAACGAAAATCGACCAAATAATACCATTTTTAATGAAGTCATTATGACGACGTCAAAGCGGTCATCTTGGATTTTTTTTTTACATTTTCTGGTAGAGCCTTATCGAAGGGTATAGTGTGAGAAATATTGGGGTGGGGGGATGCTAGACCCCTCCCCCCTTTCCCGGTCTGGACAGATAGGATTAATTTACTGCAACTGTACCCTAACGAAGTTTCTTGAGCCTACGAATGAAACTGTGACCACAATGAATGAACAAGCAAACAAACAAACAAACAGAATCGATCCTTTATTGGTGAGATAGTAAGCCGATCATCCCACGATAAAACTTCACCATCGCCATGGCCTGCTTAATGTGTTCGGTACGCATAATGCAGCAAAATATCGCGAATGTTAGTCATTCAAAATAATCACTTTCAAAAGTCGAGTTTAATTTATTGCAGGCACAAAATCCAATCTTAACGCTAACTATTGTAGCTTATATGAAAGCTGCTTTCGCCACAATCTTTGATGTGACAGAATCGGATCGTAACAGATCTGTCCGAAAGCTGATCAGATCATAAATTATATCGCTCAGCATTTTCCAACTTTAACGGATAAATTAGAGGTACACTGAGCTTTTGACACTGAAGTTTCGTATTTCAGATCCGTTGCTGGTAAATGCGCTATTTTTCACAAGAAATTGTGAATAACCACTTGAAGTGGTCATGTAGCGTAATTTATTTGCGTATGCTATTTATAAACCAAACCGTGATATTTCCTCTATAAGTCTCATTTTAATGATGTCAGAGGTCAAACATACCCACTTATGACAGTCATGTATTGGAGAATATAAGTAATGAGACGAGCAGTGAAAGGTGCTTGAAAATGTCGAATATAGAGAAAACTGTCTCTGCTGATATTACATATATATGACACTGGTATTTAATATTGCAGATGGTATACATATTAACCGTGCAAAGGCCTGGGAAATTATTACCCTCACCTACCAAACTTTCTATGTTATCTACGGAACGCCAAAAAATAGAGAGCTGGCACTCTTTGACTTTATAGTTTATCATATTAGGGTCATTTTGAGCCATTTGCATAACCCCCGAGCAGCGGATCAGAGGTAAAAATTCAAAATGACGGCCATGTACGTACCAGAAAATGTTTTCATCATTTTTCTTCAAAATGCCTGCTTTTGTGCAAGGAAAAGTGGTGGACAAAAACTATTTTACTCAGACATCAGACTAATATCTACTAATTTAGCGGACAGCTTTTGCGAAGAAAACACATAAATAAATCGAAAAATCTGGTCGAAAAAGTCTACCAAAAATGCCTTTTATGAAATTGACGTCACTGTGACGCCATCTCGGATTTATTTTTTTTTACATTAGAGCCTGACCTAAGGGTACAGTGTGGTGAGTTTCAGATCCCTAGTGGGGGGGGGGGGGGGCAAAATTGGTCCCAAAAAGCCCAGACCAGATAGGATTAAGGGCCGCTTCTCGTACGGATTTCGCGGTGCGCCGACACTACTTTATTAGATGTTAAAAAAGAAGGATCTGGCGAAGGATATTGTCTATAAACAAGTTCGTCGGTCTGTTTTAGTCGGGTTAAACTGACTAATATATGTTAATCCTATCTGCCCTGGGTAGGGTGGGGGTGGGGGGATATTATGGCCTGCCCCCACCCTACCAAACTTTTCGCCGCGGCTCCGAAACGACGAAAGCAAAACTATCCGACTTTTCCGACAATCCTATTGGCCAGTCAACTGATAGAACTAGCACTTCCGGTTTTTCTCCTAGTCCTTTTGTGGAATATACAAGCATCTAGTCCGTCATTCAATATACATCCGTTGTCCTTTAAAGAATTTCCATAGTCCAAAAATCTCATTGATATAATAACGACATCAGCATCAAATTTAAAAAAAAATTATCATAGTATACATACATACATAGGCCAGTTTCCCGCAACAGAGAAGCGATCAACAGTTTTTAATGATGCCGACAAGACATCATGATGCTTCAAAAATATCAAATCCGTATCGCCGATCAATATCCTTAATTCATATCATTTTGTTTGTGAAGTCGTTATCTAGAGACTGCGCCTGTTCATATGAACACCATGGGGATTTTGATGTACATGGGTTCATACGACCCCTAGTCCCAGGTTAGGCAGAATTAGACACAAGTTACGAAACGTAACGTCACAGATCTTGCACGCTACACTCGTATCTTGCTACCAAATTTGAGAAACTTTGAGTGGATGCGCTTGGTGATATAGTCGTGTTTTATAAGTTTCTGCAATAATGTTGTGTGACGTTGATTAAAATCGGCACTCTTCTACTTTCTGTACTCATTCGAGCCCCTAATCACCCTGATTAACAAATTAATAACGGTATCGAGCCCCTGTAGGCTTGTCCGCACTACTGGCATAAACCCTCCGTAGACGAAGTTACTACAGTAACATAACTTGCATTTTTAGTTGTAGTGGGGTTTATAGAACACTGAGATAGCCCAAAAATGGCGGCATTTATTGTTATTAACTGATCAGCATATATGCATTCTAGTGAAAAGTCCAAAGAGGCGTGCTGCATGATCGGCTCAACCATTTCGGTTTGGCGTTGTGTTAAATGTTGATGTCAGACACATAAGTTTCTGTTGTCTTATTTCAGGTGTAATTGTGTTTAACACTGAACCGGCAGTTCCGAGGATCTACCAAGGCGCCGGTGTTGGAGAGTACGTGTGCTCGATCAATGCCTATGACGATGTGACCGATGAGAAATTAGTACAGTATAAGTTTGCCCGGTTACCGGATGCCGTTTATTTCACCATCGAGGAATCTACGGGAGTCATCGCTACATCTCAGCGTGCCATAGCCAAAAATGTTGGTGACGTATACGTGCTACGTGTATACGGAACGCTGGGCGGGAACACGTACGACATGGAGGTACGCGTGACCGTCTCCAGGAGAAACGTTCAACGCCCAGTATTCCCCCAGACCGCATACACGTTTTACGTGCTCGCCGACGCAGCCGCAAAGTCCTATATCGGCACAGTGAAGGCTACGGATGGCGATCCGGATGACTACAATAAAAATTTGGTGTACCATGGCCTAAATCTTACCCAATTTATCGTGGATAGTTCTACGGGCAATATAGTTCTGCGAACGCCCCTTCCGCCCAACATACAGACGTTTGAGCTGGAGATTGTAGTTTCTGACTCGGGAACGCCAAGATTGTTTGGTAACACATCCGTCACCATCAGCGTGACGTCACTTCCTGGTAGGTAAAGCCCTAGTTTTTCACAATTGCATTTATTTTTTACTGGCCGGTATTTTCTGGCAGGGTGTTTCACAGTGTATGAATATAATTACATCATAATTTATCCCTGAAATTGACTGCAATTATTGATTGAAACATTGTATCTTCGAATATATATCCAAAGTTCACTTGTTATCGTGGCGATAAGCCGCGTACTTGTAAAATGGATTGAATTAGCGAGCTGATCACAACTGGACTCGGTAGCTCAGTTGGTAGAGCAGTGGGACGGTATCCCCTAGGTCGTGGGTTCGATTTTCATCAATATTTTCCGGCAGGGTGTTTCACAATGTAGGAATACAATTATATTATAGTTGTTCCCACGTAACGGCATTTTCACGAATACATACCGCCATGCAAAACTAACAGGCTATTATTATAAGAAACAAATTACCCAAAGATATATATGTAGAACGTCTTAGCTATGTGTTAATATATTTTTACATTTATAATAGGCCTCTTGACGGTCATGCGTTCAGGTGATCGGAAATGTTCAATACATATATGCGTTCAGCATGCAAATCACGACGCCATTTGCGATACCTTCGACATCGAATAATGGACACCGACAAGGTCTCTATGGAAGATTTCTTTAACGTAGAGGCGGGGGGCGGGGCTAAATGGCCCCCCTACCAAACTTTCTGCGCTATCTCCGGAACGACAAAAAATGGAGAGCTGAAACTCCTTGACTTTATAGTTTATCATATTGGGGCCATTTTGAGCCTATTTGCATAACCCTCCGAGCAGAGGAAAATTCAAGATGGCGGCCACGTGGGGTACCACAAAAGTGATGTTTTTGTCGTATTTCTTCAAAATTTCTGCTTTTCCGCAACGAAAAGAGGGCAAAAACTATTTTATTTCACATCACATTAATATTTGCCAATTTATCATGCAGTTTTTGCGGAGAAATTCCATAAATAAAAAAAAGTCGGAAAATCCGATCGAAAAACAAGACCAAAATTGCCGTTTTTGAAAATGACGTCACTGTGACGTCATCAAAGCGGCCATCTTCAATTTTTTACATTTTCTGGTGGATCTTGACCCAAGGGTATAGTGTGCTAAGTTTCAGCCCCCTAGCTCAAGAGGTAAAAAAAATAATTAGGGGGTGGGCCATTTCGGCACCGCCGCCCCCCCTCCAGGCCAGGATACATCCCCCAAAACCCAGGCCAGATAGGGTTAAGTCCGTGTATAATGAAGGAATGTCCCAGGAAACAATGCTTCTCTTTAGGAAAATATGTCCTTACTCAGTTACAAATTAGCAAAATATGTCCTACCTAGGTTAAGAGATACAGAAGTCAGACATTTGTTCCTCTCGGACATTATGTCCTTTCTCACCGGTGATAGAGGCCATGTTGGCACGTCAGTTTCAGCACCAACCTGTAGCCATCTGTGTCATCTATACGCGGTAAGACTGACCCTGGGATCGTAGGTATCCATTTTCAGCCTACTTTCGGCAACTATTCCTCGAAAACAACCGCACGTTATGTCGTCAGTCAATCAGGTAAACTCTACCGACGTAACTCCAACGTAACCCGCCATTTTCGAGTCTTGTGCTGGTCTACTTCTTTAAAATTACAGACCAACAGCACCTCTTGGATAATACGGCAGTTATTCATATCTTGTATCTCTTGTAAGCCCAGGCAATATATGTTTCAGAAGTGGTATGAAAAACCTGTAATTAATCAGATTTCTTGAGTCTGTTCTCTGCCGGATGAAGACCGAACAGTATACGGTAAAGTATCGGATATCGCTCCGCGATAATGGCGACACACGATTCGCAAGCCATCTTATGGATGGCGAAGTGTACGCAAATGTTTCAGCAAGTTAGAGAGAACTACCTCTCTAAAATGGAGGTGAAAAAGATCGTTTTTGCTTCATTAATTTTGATTTATTCATCATAACACTTCAAATCCTCAGGTGACTTAGCTTATATAACAGTAACTTTCCAGTGAAAATGTGCATAGTCTAATTTTTCCTGGAGAACAAAACATGTCTATTATTATGCAGATTAGATAGACGACAATTTTTAGCTCATCTGGGCCGAAGGCCCGATGGGCTAATGCCGTGGCCTGATTATCCGTCGTGCGTCGTGCGTCGTCCGTCGTGCGTCGTCCATCGTCCGTCGTGCGTAAACATCTTCTTCTCTGAAACCGCTTGGCCGATTAAGCTGAAACTTGGCATGCATGTTCCCCCCAATGAGTACACCAGAATTTGTTCATGCGGTGTCGATATGATTTTAAATATGGCTGCCATGGCGGCCATCTTGAATTTGCCAGTGAACTCTTGTCATCATTATTTTTCGTTAACTACTTCATGGATTTTTCTCAAATTTGGTGCACCGGTTCCCCTTTGGGCCTAGTTGTACAACATGTGTACTTTAGTCCAATTTGAATGTCCAATATGGCCACCAGGCGGCCATCTTGGATTTCCCCATGAAACTTTGTTATCGCGATTTCTCAGGAACTACTGCATGGATCTTTCTCAAATTTGGTACACAGTTTCCCTTGGGGTCTAGTTGTGCAAGATACCTTTTGTGGTCTGATTCAAAAATCCAATATGGCCACCAGGCGGCCATCTTGGATTTCCCGATGAAACATTGTTATCGCGATTTCTCAGGAACTACTGCATAGATCTTTCTCAAATTTGGTACACAGGTCCCCTTGGGGTCTAGTTGTGCAAGATATCTTTTCTGCTTCGATTCAAAAATTCAATATGGCCACCAGGCGGCCATCTTGGATTTCCCCATGAAACATTGTTATTGTGATTTCTCAGGAAGTACTGCATGGATCTTTCTCAAATTTGGTACACAGGTTCCCCTTGGGGTCTAGTTGTACAAGATGCCTTTTTCGGTCCGAATCGAAAATCGAATATGGCCTCTAGGTGGCCATCTTGGATTTCTCCATGAAACTTTATCGCGATTTCTCGGGAACCACTGAATGGATCTTTCTCAAATTTGGTACACAGTTTCCCCTTGGGGTCTAGTTGTGCAAGATACCTTCTCCGGTTCGAAAATCCAATACGGCCATCAGGCGGCCATCTTGGATTTCCCTATGAAACTTTGTTATCGTGGCATGGATCTTCCTCAAATTTGGTACACATGTTCCCAAGGGGGCTAGTTGTGCAACATACCTTTTGTGATTTGATTCAAAAGTCCAATATGGCCACCAGGCGGCCATCTTGGATTTTCCCATGAAACTTTGTTATCGCGATTTCTCAGGAACTGCTGCATTGATCTTTCTCAAATTTGATACACAGGTTCCCCTTGGGGTCTAGTTGTGTAAGATGCCTTTTCTGGTCCGATTCGAAAATCCAATATGGCCACCAGGCAGCCATTTTGAATTTCCCCATGAAATTTTGTCATCGTGAATTCTCAGGAAATTACTGCATGGATCATTTAGTGTTCAGGGGGGCAACACAAGTTAGAAACTCATCTATTGCAGTTCTTCAGTAAAAATTTCTTGCAGCTACTTTCGCCAGTTACAGCCAGATGAGCTACAGTGCCGTGGCACTATCTTTGTTTCTAATATCATCCGATGGCCATGGTCGCCTAGGGCGGATGTCTCTTAGTTCGATATTCTTGAGTTTATTGGACCTTTTTTACCTCCATTATAGAGGATTGGTTCTCTCTGACCTGTTCATGATGTCAACATGATCAATCACAATAAAAGCGTAGCGGAGATACAAAAACTGCGTAACAGCTATAGAATGGCCTGGTCTTTCAAATCTATTTGAATCTATATGAATATTAATTTATTTGCGCCATTCGACTTCTTGTCGGATACGCCTGCCCATGTTTCTACCACCATCTTGTGTTATCTCTTATTTGAAAGTATTTATTTCGGAATATTGCAAAAAAAAAATAGAGATAACTAATCAGTGATACCCGAGTCAAAGTTGACTGAACAAACGAACTGGACGACAAATAATTAATAGGTCGGTTGATGATGTTAGCTGCATTGTGGCATACTCTTACAACACAAAGAGCAAGCTCTATCAGGCATTGGTTACGCTTTGCTTTTCGCCACTACATTTAGCGTTGGCAGGGTCTCACGAACTGTGCCAGAGTTGACTCGAGGCAATCTGGTGTCACCGTAAACTAATAACTGAACGCCTTGGTTTCAGCGGCGACCCCGAGATATATCTTTCCACAGCATATAGTTCTATGATAAATTTGTAAAAAAACCAACTTCAAACCAAGTAGCATTGGCGCTTTTAAATATATTTAATAACCTTTTGTTATATTTCAAGATAAATAGTGTTGTGATCAATACAACTGTTCGATAGAACAGCTCTCCTGAATCTGCAATAATCCTACACAAAATGATGATGCAGGGGTAAATGGCGCAAAGCACGCTGGGAGAGGATGCACAAGGATGTAGAGAAAAATTATATGATTTAACGTATTCATGCATCATTCAGTTTGCATTCGGAGGGGCAAAACTTTCTTGATCACAGTATCTGTTTTGTTGGACGTTAGTGATGCCCATTACAAGATTGCTTCCTCAGTGGCAACCCCACCTGAACGCGGTGGATCATCCCATATTTAAAGGCAGTTTGCCCCTTCACTCTCCCTCCCAATAATTGAGACTGAGGTGCCTTGAAATGGACCAGGTTATTCAGATAATCCAAAATTTTCCTGGGGAGTACCCCCGTCCCCCATCCACATCTTCAGAAGCCTCAAGTATTGACCTTTCAAATGGGTGAGTATAGTTGATAAATATTATCGGCGAATTATTTTCGAAGCAACGTGGGGGAAAATTTAATTGAAAAACGCTGATTGGCATTTTTTTCCAATCAACCCCTCTGAGATTCTCAAAGCGCCAAAGAGCGTTGAACCACATATAAAATCTTGCGTGGAGGGACCCCGTAGCCCGATCCCTGTCCCACGCTCGCCTACCACCCGCCCCTCCCAAATATATTTAAGTTCCTCCGTCGCCCCTACGTTCTGCTATGCGCGGTTCTTCAATATGAGAAGACTCGCAAAGACAGGTTGAAATATTGCTTCACGATGCAGGGTCATTCACCTTGCAGGTAAATAGATCGACCCATAAATACTCCATGTTGCCGTGTTAAACATCTGCTATCTCACTTGAAATATTTACAAGTGAACACCTTTTACGTCATACAACCAATATTTCATGCGATTCACGGCGAAAACAGTTACAAGACAAGACTTTTCTCTGGATTCAATTACTTTGTTTTGAAATACTCTATATATATGTGTGTAGGTAATGGAAGTAAAGTAAGGCTGGGAGGCCAAGAAATAACGGTAACAGAACATAGAGCTTACTCTTAATCCACCAATGATGATAACATTGGCAGAACATAAACAGTTATTACTGGTGTTCAGTCGACCGATGATGAGTACCTTCTTTTATCTATTCAATTCACTGTACTTAGTTTATACTTTTGAAATGTTATTTATATGAAAACATAGTCAACAGTAGTCTTAACCGATGGCTTATACGAAAGCCTGTTTACACACAGTATGGACATCCTCGCGAGCTAGTGTACACTGGCTCGGTTAGTTACCCATAGCTGTTCTGGATGTAAATAGATCAAGGGGTTTTCTCTGAATCAAACCAATCAGTGAACGCGCTAAGCTAGCTGATTACGCAAATCCGCTACGGGGTATCGGATGTGACAGGCTTGAATTTCTTCGCTGGCCAAACTACTTTGATGTCGGGCTGAAATCGACATCGGAAGTCAAAGCAAAGACCGCAGACTTGGGATACTGACATGCTAATTCAAAACAAGTGCAGGGGATGAAATGTACGAGATTGTATAATATAGGTAACCACTCCCAAACTGATTCGAATCATCCAAAAATGTCCAGATAAACCCTCTGCGAGGATTTAGGATATACCTGAACTTGTGGGTATGAAGAGTGAGATGGAATATCTGATTGAATTCAGTATGCCCTCGTAAACCCTCACCTTAATCGATGCCAGCAAAATAGCATGTTCCCCTAGCCATTCCTTATCAGATGCGAATATTTTTCCTCGATGTCTTGAGGATGTTCCAGCAGATTTCTAAATAAATGTCATTTTTTTCTTATATTTTGACAAGAGGTAGCCTTCAATATTGAAAATAAATGATGAAAATAAAGGGGTCAGCTAGTTTATTTTGCAAAATATGATATTTAATATCGTCTACTAGATCGATTTAACCCTGCTCTATAATATATGGGATCAGATAGGAATTTCACGAAAAATGCATGTAGTTTGATGGTGAAAGCTCATATTTGATAAGTTAAAATATTATTTTCTCCAAAATTCGTCAATAGTTTTCTGGATCAATGCTGAATCGGAAATAATGGGGGGTTACCAGGCTAATAAAAATGGGACAGTGGGATGCCAAAATAGAAAACCATGGTCCTGAGGACAAATATCCCTGCTTTCCCTAAGTCAGTTTGCTAGTGTTCCTTCGTTCAGGTTGTATTGCCTCAAAATATTGAGAGAAAAAAACATAATCCAATTTAATAATCCTTTCAAAGCTGTTCTTTAAAGTTTATATTTTTCTTTTCTATTAAATCTCATTTAAATATCGCTATCTTGGTAGATGAGCAGAAAATTGCCGAGCAGACGTAAAAATTAATGGGTTTATCCGAACCTCCTAAAAAACGACCTGAACATTATTATAATGGGATGTGTTTTAGCGCATTAGTGTCATGTGTTTTGAGATCTTTAAATTTAAATATTGTAACACTTGGTATGAATTTCGTGGTAATAAACGGATACAAAATGCTGCAAAATTTGACGAAATTTATTTCATCTCTGTTATACATTGCAGCTCCGAACAACTTTTGCAATGCGTTCACGGGAGAAAATGGCACGGTTTGCTGGAAGGTTCCTAACGTGGCTGATATGTATGATGGATACCGATTCACAACCGTGCGTGACACAGACGGACAGACGCACGAACAGTTTGTGTCCCGTGAGACAGTTAGCGATGATGAAGCTTGTGCGCCAGTATTCAATGCCCAGGTTGGAGCGAAATATTCCTTCTACGTCTGGACCCTTAACGGCACGGAGGAAAGCCCCCGCAGTCCAAGAGGATACTTTGTCGCCAACTATACAACCGGAAGTAAGTAATGAGGTCGTACCGTAAAATCGCTTCACTTTGAGTTTGTGTCGTCTGAGCCTCTATTTCTATAATGATATCCTTAATGGAGGTCTCATCTATTCACCAAAATAAGGTGTTTCACGAAAATTATCCATTCTTAGTTATAATTTTAAAAAAGATTGGCTGTATGGACAGATAATGTGTGTACACGAAAGCGAGGCTGTATGGGCAGAGCTCTATGGCATTGGTAGCGTCACATTATCTTTGTCACAACTTTAAAGTTACCTTCACTCAACTCCGACGTCATTTTCTGTCGTCGTTATCATTGTTGAATATACTAACGGCAGCTTCCCACATTAATCCAGCGACACTGGTGCACAGCACGTGGGCCATCGTGAGCTTCGGATTGTTCTCATGATCTCTCCCCTATGTTTATAACATGGAGCGAGGTTTTCAACTGTTGATAACTGGTGTTCCCACCATTCCAAGAAAGGACAAACAAACTTACATTTATGATAATCTTGGATAGAAAATATACAAGTTATCATCGATTAAAAATATATTCTGGGTTAAAGACATAGGAAAACGCTCGGAATGACGAAACGGAGCTCAAGCGGCCATCGAGGTCAGACAGCACTATCCAGGCATTAACTTGAACTATGGTGGAAATTGCCCATTTGAAACTGATGTGCAGAACATAAATGGAGTTGATATGAAAGAAAGCGATACGTTAAGCCATATCATCTTTCCGTCAAGTCAGAACAGTTATTAATACTCGACACAGAGCGACTCATATAAGATACTAGGTTGATGTTTGCAAGATTAGGATTAACAAGCTTTTTTAAATGGCATGACAGTGTTCAACCCTAGAATTCATACTCATTATTACCGATTCTCTATATCTTCAGACACGTTTATATTCCTTTGTTGCAAAACGATAAGGCACAGAACACGCCCGGCACTGATTTCGCAAATTATTTTCTTGTATCAATTGCAGGATTCCTTCTGACAGGGAGGAACTGTTCGGAGTTTAACGTGTGTAATCTGGTTCAGCCCTGTACTCACGAGGGTCGCTGTGTCTGGAGGGGAGAACTGAAGTTTTCCTGCGAATGTCCCGATGGATGGAAAGGTCAGCGTTGTGGTGACGAGGATCTCTGTCCGAGTCAGCCCTGTCTAAACAATGGCACCTGCAGTTATTTATCTCATCGAAGATTTGACTGCGCCTGTGACCAAGGACATTACGGTGACATTTGCCAGTTCACAAACCAGTGCTTGCCCAGTCCTTGTCAAAATGGCGCATCTTGTGAAACAACCGAGTTTGGGGATTACCACTGTAACTGCACGGGAGACTACACCGGCAAAGATTGTACCGTATTTGACCCTTGTGAGAAAAGACCATGTTGGAATGGCACGTGCGTGGTAAACAGGTCAGCGGTGAGTGGATTCAACTGTTCCTGCTACAATGGATACCATGGCGAATTGTGTCAGATTGCCAACCGATGTGAGCTCGAGGCAGGGATTTGTAAAAACGGAGGAACTTGTCTAGATTTAGGTGACGGAGACTATATATGTTTATGCCCGCGAGAGTTCACTGGCCCGTATTCGAATTGCGAATCCTTCAACGCTTGTGGCATAGACGTTTGTCAAAATAACTCGACTTGCACGTTTGTTGCGAGTCATGAGTACAATTGCACGTGTAAAGAAGGGAACTATGGACAGGAGTGTCAATACTACAATCCGTGCACGAGTAACCCATGTAGGAATGGTGGAACGTGTCGGAACGTCAGCGCCATCTTCACCTGTAATTGTGCGGAAGGATATTCCGGTATGCTGTGTGAACAGTTCGATCCTTGCTTCCAGAAGCCATGTCAGTACGGAGGGATTTGTAGAAATATATCAAATTCCGACTACACATGCGACTGTAGTCTGGAACGATTCGGGAAAAATTGCTCTTATTTGAATGCCTGTCTGCTGGATTTCTGTTATAATGGAGCTACCTGTGAGAACACGACACTCGACGGACAGTTCGTGTGCCATTGCGCGGAAGGATATTACGGGCGTGAATGCAAAGAGTACGACCCTTGTGTGGAAACGCCATGTAATGACGGGTTTTGTCAAAACATATCGAGCACCTTATTCAATTGTACTTGCAAAGAGGGTTTCACGGGTAAGGATTGTTCCTCATTAGATCCATGTGTATCTTCACCGTGTAATAACAATGGCGAATGTAATGTTTTGTCTAATACTACATTTAACTGTACCTGCCATCCGGGTTATTATGGTGACCTATGTTCGTTTTATAATTATTGCGTGGAGATGCCTTGTGGCGTTGGTGGCGCATGCGTCATGACCTCTGACATTAATGTCACGTCACTGGGAGATGATGCAGCCATGGCCCCCATGAATGTCTCCAATTTTATCAAATGTTTGTGTCTGGAAGATTATACAGGCATTTATTGTGAGACTCCTCTCGGAGCTTGTATTTCCAGACCATGTCTCAACGACGGGACGTGTCAGCTCCAAAATGCAGGGTTTAGTTGTTCGTGTACTGACAGGTTTACAGGTAACTTGGTCTGAACTGACCGACCAGAATCTAGCTTCATCGCTTCCATCCTCCTATGACCGGCTGCTGTACGGAACTATTCCGAATGACCTTTATATATTCCTTGTCCCATTTCTTCCAGCGGAGAATGTCAACATAACTGACTTTGAGCAGAATCCAGCTAGCTTGAACATCAATCCATTTCCCTCTGCATTTAGCAATTCTGTAGTCTGTCAAATATTCCTATACCTAGTTAACTGGGAAAACTCAACTGCACGATTGATTGGCCTATATTTGAATTATGAGCGTTATGATGGCGTCGCATGTTGAAAAGGTGGAACGCACCGAAAATGTGTACAGTACCCCTTGCATGATATCTCTTCAGAAAGCGGCTCGATAGAATCCTTGTTACAGGATATACCTGTATCAGTTCTACTTTTCACTCTTTCTGCCACTTTACAACCTAGCAGCATCCGTCCCGGACACTAACAGTTGCTTTCCTATTTCCAAACTAATTATAGACTTTCAACGTTTCCTGTAGATTTCCTAGTTACAGCTACAATATCTTCCAAGTCAATGGACATGACCATAAGAGCGCCTATAGTGTAGTACTTTATCATTTAATCCATTATGTCTATCCCACTTGCTAACAGAAGATTGATGTATCTCATCTCGTATATTTATAATTGTTCCATTAGCATGATGCGAAATTCTTGTTGATGGGAAATTTGATATTGCGATATTCTGTATCAAGCTCGACTTGGGCATTGTTAAAATCAGTCTGGTACCGGTATAATTGCGATTCATAAACCAACATATATATCTAACGCTCGATCGTTCAGATCACGAGTTCATTCAATCCGAGGAACAGTGATGTTGATAATTAGTCTACCGATTGTAAATCACTAAAAGGTTTATTGTTCCCACTTTGATGTACAGCGCCAGTCATTCTGTGTTTCAGGCCTCACATGCGAAACCAAACTTCCAGACCCACCCTGCTTCTCGTTACCATGTAAAAACGGCGGCACATGTGTCGAAGAAGAAATCGATTTTTCCTGCAGGTGCATTCCCGCTTTTTCCGGCGACGAGTGCCAGGAGGAAGGCAAGTGTAATCAACAGCGATTACCAATATTTGTACTGTCAATTGTCCTGAAGTCTGATGACGTAGGTCCCCTACATTCATGACAATAAAATACCACTTCTATCCCTTGATGCAATGCAGGCCCCCAACATAGATGACAATGAAAAGGCAGGTGAGGGTCGTTTACACAATTCAATTAGCC
>JAVTVY010007862.1:0-43204 GCA_036873755.1 Hanleya hanleyi
AGTGCACTGCAGGGAAGCTGAGGCAGACCATCAACCGGAAAATCAGCTCCTTTAAATGCAAGAATAAAAAGACTGTTGTCATTGACTAAACCTTTTTTCGTACTGTACTCTTTATTGGCATTACATGTATACATGTCCTCTCTCTATTCTTGTATATGCTGATGGTGGTAGTTTCTTCTCTCTTTTATATGACAATGATTTTATTATTATATGCATGCTGCCATGTCGGGTGCTTTTAGCTTTTTCTGTGCTCTTATTATTATACATGTATGTTAATAAATTACTGTTGATTCATATGTATCGTTTGTGCTTCCTATGAGCTTTTTTTTATTATTATTTTATATGCCAATAAATTACTGTTGTATTCATATTATTATTTAGTGCTTCCTATACTCTTGCTTGTTGAAAAATTGATGGTTTTAATGAACTGTTTGAAAATATGCATCGTCCAATCCTGGATTAATCAGAACCTGCATTCCTACATATGTATTGTGAAAAAAAGTCCATTTTGCAAATAAAACAAAAATCCTTGATGTGAAGTTTTAGGTTTTTTTCTCAAGAGTACTCCAGGTTTGCGCAGTTTAAATGCAGTACCTCAGTTGGATAATTAAATCACACTGCAGGAACCACCATTCAAGGGTACGCCTCTGTTGAGGTGTCTCTACAGTGTCTTCATTCGTATAATTGGGGCACACTGGAAGCACACTGTAGAGACACTGCAGGTACCAAGGTGGAGGGAAAAATGTACCTGAGGGTTACACTGCAGTTGAGGTGTGTTTGCAGTGTCTTTGCAGTACCTCATTTACATAATTGGGGCCCTGCAGTTGAGGTCTTTGCAGTGTCTTTGCAGTACCTCATTAGCTTAATTGGGGCACTGCAGAGACACTGGAGGCACACTGCAGAGACACTGCAAGTACCAAGGTGGAGGGAACACTGCACCTGAAGGTTACACTGCAGTTGAGGTGTGTTTGCAGTGCCTTTGCAGTATCTCATTTACATAATTGGGGCAACCTGCAAAGAGACTGCAAAGACACTGGAAAGACACCTCAGAGCCCGAAAAAGCCAACTATGAAGCACTGCAAGGGCACTGCATTTCTGAAGGACCCACACTGCAAGGGATTATGATACCCACACTGCAAAGTGACTGTAGGAGCACTGCAGAAGCACTTCAGAACAGTAAGGGAAACGCTCAGAAATGGGATTGGCTGCTTTCCAGGCCCTGTACGAACCCTGTTAAACCATTATCTTTCGTCCAATTTTCATGTCAAACTCCTTGTCTGGTCGGGTGACCGTTTCAGGCTGTATGTCCACCATTGTGCCAAATTATTCTGTCGTTGTGCAAGCTATGTAGACATATCGTGCATGGGAAGCTTAAGGTGAACTGCAAAGCTTTTAATTTTATCTAAATTGTTGCTTATAAACATCATGTCTTGTATATGCTTTCGGGACAAATATAGTTTGCAAAATTGTGCTAATAACAATATTTAAGTTATCCGGTTATAAATCCGTCACGAAAACTTGCATCGCTTGTCTCTCTTGGTTTGTAGAACGTTATGACTTGCCGGGAAACGATAATTTGTTAGAGTTAAACCAGGTTTGGTGATCGCGGGTGACATTGCCCAGTCAATTTCACTAAATAATACTTTATATATAATAATCTTATTTTTATTAGAAAAATTTAATATATATTATATTTTCTGCTGGAGATCAGTTATGTTATATTATTATCTATTATTGTTATTCAACAGTTTTCTGTAACCTGGATACCCTGGATATGATACACGTATATCCCACACTTTATTGTTAGTTTGGTAATGATTGAACCATTTAATTCTATTCACAGGACAGAGGTGACACATGAGGGGGAGAAGTTTTTCACAGTGTATGTGGCCGAGCATAAGACGGCACACACCCAGCCAGCCACATTTTCCCCCGACAGAGGAAGAACATACCGTAAGTATTTAACATTGGATCATTTAATGTGGCTTCCAAGTAGAATATTCATGATGATCATGGCAAACATGCATCACCGTCCAGGTGTTCATTACACTTTGTCAATTTTAATTATATTTCCAGTAGATATAAATTAATTATTCAAATCTTTCTCTGAATGCCATTTGTGCAGCACCGTCATATCGCTAACGTATTTAATTATGTTCCTTCTTTCAGTGGTTTACTACTTATTTCCAAAAGTTCAGACCGTGGGCCCTGAAACTTTCTCTTAACTTTCCAGGTGCTTTAACACAAGACCGCGTTTGCTGGGAAAAGGCATAACATAAACCTTAAGAGTCATCTCTGGGATATGGCGACGTCATGTCACTGTGGTAAGACCACAATTCATGAAAAAGGAAGACAGCCCATACGTCTTTACGACAAAGCACGGCCGTTGGTCGACGGAAGACTGTCCACGATGGAGACAGCGGAAATGGTGGTATGGGTAGCTCTACCTTCCCACGCAAAGGACCCCTGCATCCTGGAGAGCGATGCCTTGAGTAGGTCGCATGTCGCTCAAAGCAGAGCGGAACCTGCAAAAAGCAGAAGAAGGGGAAGACAAACCACTCATCGAACCGTGGATGTTAACCCACTAACTTGGTCAAGAAAACGACGAAGCTCCTGGCATGACCTCAGACTGGGTGAACGACCATACGACAAAGTTGGAATGTATCGACATTCGGAACTGCCTCATGGGATCAGATTAAGAGGGGGAGTAACACACCTTACCGTGGAATCTATTAACAAAGAAGGTGCTCAGCCCTTGTCGACAATGGGCTTTTCCCAGATGACCATGTTGTTAGGGTATGTACAGACTACACAAAGGTTCATGATGTTTCAAAGCTTTGTTATACTATTTAATTGATGGTATTAATCGTATCATTTATGTCATAGATCCTAGAGCACAAGACAGCCGCTGCCGGGAAACGTCATATTAACCTTAAGGGCCACCGTTGGGGCCTAGTGAGATCGTATATGGAAGTCGTCAGGCCAAGATTCGTCAAAAAAGACTCGCCATATCGGTTTACCACCAGACATGGGAGGTGGATGACCCCTTGGGGCTTCGCCAAGGCAGTAAAGGGTGGCGGGCCCATTTCGGAAAGCGTGTCACAGTGCCCGATTTCAAGGCAACACTGAATCGGCAGTCAACAGTCACTGTCGCGAGTATTCTTGCGTTCAAGAAACTTCAAGCTGTCTATGCTTTTCAAACTGTACAGATGATACATTGTTTTCAATGTACTTTCAGGGATACAAGGGAGACATTTCTCAGGCTGAAAAAGATGCCCTGATTCGCGTTCTATCAACAGCAACATGTAACGCACTTAAGCACCTTGATCCTATACAGCTTCAACGCAGTGTGAACACTTACACACATGGTTCCACCACCGTTGACTTGCACTAGTATCAGCAATGGAATAACCAATTACGCACCGTGTCCGAGTGGCTCGACGCGCAAGTGACGGACTAAATAATACTTTATATATAATAATCTTATTTTTATTAGTAAAATTTAATATATATTAAATTTTTTGCTGGAGATCAGTTATGTTATTCAACAGTTTTCTGTAACCTTGATACGATACAAGTATATCCCACACTTTTGTGTTAGTTTGGTAATAATTCAACCATTTAATTCTATTCACAGGACGGGAGTCTCACACAAGGGGAAATCTTTTACACCATTTATGTGGCCAAGCACAAGACCGCAAACACTCAGCCGGCCACATTTTCCCTGACCGAGGAAGAACATACCGGAAGTAATTAACATTGGATCTCTCGTTTGCAAGCCAGGGAAAGTGAGCCGGAAAAAGTTTAGGAACTGTTTCCGTCACCCAGAATCCGGCCTTCGAAATTGAATAAACCAAAGTGTTTCCGTCACCCAGAATCCGGCCTTCGAAATTGAATAAACCAAAGTGGAAATGTCCAATGAAGGACTTTTTTGGGGGGGTGTCACCCAGGGAAAAATGCCGCGAGGAATTGCCTCATCGTTCAAATCCTTAAGGACTACATAAAGAGGCAGGAGAATTAGAGTAAGCTCAAATGGAGCAGGGGGTTGTTAACCATCACGTCATCAGGAGAAGAGAGAAGCAGAGACAGAGCAGGGGAGCAAACAGAGTTATCTCCCCCGGCAAGTTAGCACATAGATAAGTAACACAAGTGTTATTGTTAGGACGTGATTAGTATAGTATGCTACTCCACGGGCTTCCAACATGTGGTCTCAGGGTATTATAATCACAAGACCGTAATATAGAATTACGAATCTTAAGAGTCTATTATTGAGGTACATGAATCCAAGACCCGTGTTGTTAATTGCCGGCCCGGGGGTGAAAATATCGAAACACAAAGCTCACTGGGCATGGAAATTTAGGTATAGTACCTCGTATTCACGCCATCACTGTAGGTTAACACATATTGTGGTCAATTTGCTGGAATCAGTAATCCGTGAACAGTCATGGAGACTGATCTGAACATCTATAGTTCCGATGTGCTACACCAAAATACGCCATACCATACCGTAACTGACACTTAGAGTGCCATTGGGGCAGATATGGAATAGTTCCATTATGCCATCCCATATGAAACACTATGTGTTATCAATAATCGTATATCAATCAGAGTCAACGATCTCAGCAAACGTACTTTGGTATATCACATCGGAATCAACAGAAGTTCAGCTTGTTGTTCACATGGCCGATATAGCAGTTACTGTAGGTAGTTTAACTTGGAACTGAACATTGGTCTATGACCAGTGTATAACGGCATACGATAATATACTATTTAGAATAGTATATTCCGTAAAATGCACTATGTGCTAATTTTACATGATGATCAGGACTCGCGACGAAGGGGTTAACACAGTCAAGTCCATGAGGATCGCAAACCCGAAGGAATGTAATTCACGTGTGAGGACAAAATGGGCGAAACCCATGAAACCAATGTGAGAAGGGTTGAAACACGCCAGGAACGTGCGTGAATCGCTTTCCTTCGGGTTTGCGATCCTCATGGACTTGACTGTTTTAACCCCTTCGTCGTAAGTCCTGATCATCATCATGTAAAATTAGCACGTAGTGCATTTTACGGAATATACTATACTAAATAGTATATTATCGTATGCCGTTATACACTGGTCATAGACCTATGTTCAGTTCCTAGTAACTAGCTATAGTAACTGTTATATCGGCCATGTGAACAACACGCTGAACTTCTGTTGATTCCGATGTGTTATACCAAAGTACGTTTGCTGAGATCGTTGACTCTGATTGATATACGATTATTGATAACACATAGTGTTTTCGTATGGGATGGCATAATGGAACTATTCCATATCTGCCCCAATGGCACTCGAAGTGTCAGTTACGGTATGGCGTATTTTGGTGTAGCACATCGGAATTATAGATGTTCAGATCAGTCTCCATGACTGTTCACTGATTCCAGCAAGTTGACAACCATATGTGTGTTGCCTACTGACATGGCGTTAATACGAGGTATTACACCTAAATTTCCATGCCCAGTGAGCTTTGTGTTTCGATATTTTCACCCCCGGGCCGGCAATCAACATGGGTCTTGGATTCATTTACCTCAACAATAGACTCTTAAGATTCGTAATTCTATATTACGGTCTTGTGATTATAATACCCTGAGATCACATTTTGGAAGCCCGTGGAGTAGCATATTAGATGGTAACTTGATCAAGTTACTTTAAAACACAGCAGGCTGATTGCCTTACAGCCTCCAGTAAACAAGTTGTACTGCAGCCAATCAACAGTTGTTTATTACTTACTGTACCCAATCAAATGGCAGATGGTCTTGTGCTGATAGCTGTTTAGTATATACTCTAGCTACACAAAGGAAAACCCGCCAGTTTTCAATTCTAGCATATACACTGCACATGTAGGCCAAGTTTTTTATCGTTGTTCTCACAATGTTATAGTGCACTATGTTAGATCTGTGATTTCATTTGTTTTGACAGTTTGGTTTTTATTGTTTATTGTGTAACCTTAATTGGTTTTTGCATTTGTTCGCGTGGCCAAATGATTTCCACTAGTCATTTACATGTATATTTCAATTGCTAATGCTCAAGCGTATACCAACTTGGTCTCTCTTAACAGCAGTGTTGCTGCCAGGTTTGCTGTGCCTTAATTATTGCCTTGGCATTCTATATAAGCTTAACTTCGCATTATATAAGCTAATTGCTCATGCTACAGCTATATTGCCATCTTGCTTGTACATAAATTGTATTTGTAGTTTAGCAGATAAATTTAATAAATTTATCAAGCCCAATCAGTGTGTTGTGTTTTTACTAATCACGTCCTAACAATAACACTTGTGTTACTTATCTATGTGCTAACTTGATCTTACTCTAACCTGCTACTGCATGGGTGGATATCTGGACGGTCTACATATCTTTGGCTAAAATATTTAGTCAGAGGTCCGGGTTACTGCAATGGCTTGGAATTACTAGCACATAGTGCGGCCAATTCAGTTTTATTCTCTATTTAACCTGAATCTATATGATTCTAGAGAAGGATGGAGACAGTTACCATGTATTATAAATATATGATGGCTTTATTGCGCATGTATTGAAATATACGTGAGCTTGGAGGATTCTGCTGTACACGCAGTTTCCCCGTTTGCGCCAAAATCATCCAATCGTGACGGCGTTAAACGAACCAATCAGGACTAATTAGCTGAGCCAATCAGCTGCGCCTGGTTCAGCTACCTGGCATAAGCCAGTTTTGCGCCTTCCATTTGCTCTGGAGTCACTGAGATGGTACACAGGTCTGATTTACAGCTAGACCTAACGCCGCCCGACAGCGCCTTCTCTCAACGAGAAGGCAGATATCATATGTAAAGCTGATGCTTACATACCATTACTTTGAAATCACTAAGATTTCGAGTTTTTTAAGGCCTCCCCTGATGAGGATATGCCTGGGATATATCATAGATATAACCCGAAAATATCCGAAACACTGCTCTGAGCGTACTTAACGCATCTATTGGGTGCATCTATTGCATTATCAGGCAGATGTCGGGTTGAAACACGCCAGGAACGTGGGTGTGTTCATGGACAAATTCTTCTCTCATTGATTTTCTCTGGAGTCACTGAGACGGAACACATGTCTGATTTACAGCTAGACCTAACGCCGCCCGACAGCGCCTTCTCTCAACGAGAGGCAGATATCATATGAAAAGCTGATGCTTACATACTATTACTTTTAAATCAGTAGATTTCGAGTTTTCTAAGGCCTCCCCTGATGAGGATATGCCTGGGATATGTATATATCATAGATATAACCCGAAAATATCTGAAACACTGCTCTGAGTATACTTAACGCATCTATTGGGTGCATCTATTGCATTATCAGGCAGATGTCGGGTTGAATTACGCCAGGAACGTGGGTGTGTTCATGGACAAATTCTTCTCACATTCCATCATGTGTCATATGATTAAGTTAATTTGCATTTCGCGATTTACGGTTTTATTTTCAGGAAAGTGCAAGACCGTTCATGATAGAGCCAGCGGAAATAATAATAATAATAATAATAATACTTTATTTCAGACACGGGTCCATATATACATAGAAAACAAGATTACATAGTGGTATGTAGTGCCGATAGGCACTACTTAGAGGAATACAACAGTTTCTGCCATTTATCGAGCAGCACAGAATGTACAATAAGGTCGGATTTAAGTATAGTACACAGTATCAGATTTTCGCTGGACTCAATTCTGCTTTTGAAACAATATACAGCTTTCCTCAATATTTCGCCAAAGGAAGGGATGCTGTTGACAGCAAACATAGCACTACAACTATATCTATGATGAAGCAGCCATCGAAATGCGTTGTTGTAGTAGGAGTAGCCCTCCCTTCCTCCGAAGAGGCCTCCTGCATATTGCAGGCTGATGCTGTGAGTATATTTTTATCATGTATTTCTAATTCTGAGGGCATCAGTTTGCCACATAGTTCTTATTTTTGGTGCGTAGTGTGGCTATATACCATAATGTGGTGCAATATGATTAGGTTAAATTGCATTTCGCGTTGGGTGGTTTTATTTTCAGGAAACTGCAAGGCCGTCCATGGAGACAGTGGAAATGATGGTACATGTAGGGCAGGACCCCCGTTTCCCCGAAGAGGACATACTGGAGGGCGATGATGTTAGTATAGTTTCATCACATATTTCTTATTCTGAGGGCATCAATTCCCACATTTTTCGTGCGTCATCTTGCCGCATACCATAATGTGTTGTATGATTAGTTTAATTAGCATTTCCCGTGTGATGGCTTTATTTTCAGGAAAGTGCTAGACCGTCCACGATGGAGATAGCGGAAATGGTGGTCCTCCCTTCCCACGCAAAGGACCCCTGCATCCAGGAAGGCGATGCTGTGAGTATAGTATCCTCATATAATTCTAATTCTGATGGCATCAATTCCCCGCATATGTCTTATGTTTTACGCATAGTCTCGCCACATATCATCGTGTTTGGTTATATTTTTTAGGTTAATTTGCAACTCACGTTCGATGGTTTTATATTCAGGAAATGGACAGGAGTGCATCGTGAATGCTATAAATGGAATTGAATGATGCGAGCTAATCAGTATATATTTTTCCAGAAAAATGAGAAAGAACACATGACAAAAAAGAGGGCAAAGGAAAGGAGGGAGAGAAAGACCAGCGTGGAGGTGTGTGTGGAAGACCCCTGTGCGTCTTTGGAGAGAACGAAGAAAGATAAGAGAAAAAGGAAGACAAAAGAGAAGATGAAGAGAAAGAAGGCCGCTACCGCTGAAGTAAGTTGTCACATCAACATGAAAAGAAATAATACATTCATGGCACAACAGAGACTAAGGACCTTTTTTGTTCTTGACCTCAATGAACCATACCATACCTCGCCACATACCATCATGTGTCACATGATTTAAGTTAATTTGCATTTCGCGTTGGACGGTTTTATTTTCAGGAAAGCGCAAGGCCGTCCACGATAGAGCTAGGGGAAATGGTAGTAGGAGTAGCCCTCCCTTCCTCCGAAGAGGCCTCCTGCATATTGCAAGGTGATGCTGCGAGTATATTTCCATTATATTTCTAGCTGAGGGCATCGGTTTGCCACATAGTTCTTATTTTTGGTGCGTAGTCCCGCTGCATACCATAATGCTGTGTTATTTGATTAGGTTAATTTGCATTTCGCGTTGGATGGTTTTATTTCCAGGAAAGTGCAAGACCGTCCATGGAGACCGAGAAAATGATGCCAGAGCAGGACCCCCCTTCCACCGAAGAAGACATACTGGAGAGCGATGAGGTTAGTATAGTTTCATCACATATTTCTAATTCTGAATGCATCAATTCTCAACATAGTTCTTCGTTTCGGCGCGTTATTTCTCCACATGCAATCATGTTGTGTTACAAGATTAATTTGCATTTCGCTTTGGATGGTTTTATTTTCAGGAAAGTGCAAGCCCGTGCATGGAGACCGGAGAAATGATGGCAGGGCAGGGCAGCCCTTCCCCCGAAGAGGACATACTGGAGGGCGATGAGGTTAGTATACTTTCATCACATTTCTAATTATGAAATCATCAATTCCCCACATATTTCTTATTGTTTGTGCGTCGTCTCGCCACATACCATAACTTTGTGTTATATGATTAGTTGAATTTGCATTTCCCGTTTGCTGATTTTATTTTCAGGAAAGTGCTAGGCCATCCACGATGGAGACAGATGCAGAAGATATGTCACAAACACTGGTGGACGAGCCCATCCAACAGAAGCGAAATCTGTTCGCGGCCGCTAGAATGCGCCCCTCCTCAAAGCCAAGGTGGAAGTGTTCTATCGATCCTCGATATGGACGGAAAGTACTCTTGGAAACACACAGTCAACCTCACAGAAATTTGGTCAAAAGGACGTGTCATCGACGGATTCGTCAAGGAAAAAAAGTAAGTATTTGCCTTCATAATGCTCAGTTGGAATATGATGAATACATATATATATTAGCTAAGCAAAATTATATTTCATTTCATTTCGTTTCAATCTTCCAATTCAAAGTCAGTGTTTCTAAATACAATCATTAAAGCAATGGCTAGTTTTCGGGCTCCATATGGGGCACAACCCTGCCACACAGCGCAGGTATTACGATAGGTGGTTGGGGGTAAATCAGACGATATCGTCCACAGATCTGATGAGAGATTTGTTGGAGGTGAGCCTGTTTTCAACTGAAAATAAATATATACCAATTTGTATATGCGAATAGATACCAATGTGTACAATACATACAAATTTTATCGTTTCTTTTGCATCTTTCTTCAGTATTTCCAGAAACGGGTTGCGAAAGGCCGGCCTGCCACAGCAGCGGGGTCAGCCATGCAGCCGATCGAGTTTGCGGCAGTGGAGGAGCAAGAAGAGTCAGACAAAAGTTTATCCATGATTGTAAGTATGGGGAATCGATGTAAAGGAACATTCAGCCTTTTTATCTTTTGGGTATGTTCGAGTTAGCAGCTAATATTATTAACAAAAAAGGTCGTTAGATTTGGAAACTCTCAATGGACGACGGCTGTCCAATGAATGACGGTACGGACGAATTTATTCACCATTTGTCATCTTCTACAGCAATGAGTTGATGAGTTATTGACTTGACTTGACCAGCTAGCTCCTATGTTATGTCCTAGCTCGAATTATTGACCCAAATTTTGATCATCTTAGTAGATTTCAGTTTTCAGCAGTAGATTTTTGGGCGCCTCCGTAAATGTTCCACGACATAGTAGATCGTTATTATTCTATCATTTTAGCCCCCATCGATCCAGCTACCATCGATCCAGTCATCATCTTTGCCTCAAACACTAGGGATGGAGGCCTGGACTGGACCTCAAAGAACTAGGGGAAACTCAGTATTTCTGCCTAAACATCAAGATGAAATGGAGGAGGCACTAGCCCCTTACGTGGAGGAGATTGCGAAGTCGGATGCACCTGTTTTGATTTGGCGTATCAAAAGAGAACTGACGCGACATAATTTAACATACTTCATGCATTCATACACAGCCTTACAGATCAGCGGTAAGGTGAATGCCATGAAGAAGAAACTGCAGCTTAAGCTGAAAAATTTGGGAAAGAAAAGGTAAATAAAACATCGTATCTGGGCATCACCTAGATCATTGTCTTGTCTGTCTTTATTTTCCTACACCCCAATGCGCAAAAAGCTCTTTCTGGCAAGTTTATCATATAACATACTTGCGCACCTTGATCAAATTTTGCAATCTATAAATAGACAGAGCGAGACGTTCCATATGGCACCAAACACTATTCATTATCAAGTGAATGTAACGTGAAATATAGTCGAAGTGTTGCAATGTAAAGCACTTATACGCACCTCGCTCCTTCCTGGCTTTTGTATTTTCGCTGACGGGAGTGATATCGCTACAAAATGCACGATTTATGCACGATACGGTTACCGTATGGATTAATGCAACAGAATAGTATCGCTTTACTTTGACAAGCAACACACTTACGCACCAGGATCCTCTATCACAGACTTTATCAGTGCAGTCATTTCTAGGCACCAATCAATAATAAACATTGTAAATCATATTCGAAGTCATAGTCAATCAACAGCGACACGTAACGCACTTACGCAGCTTGATCCTATACAGCTTCAACGCAGTGTGATCAACAGTTATGCACACGGTTCCTCCACAGTTGACTTGCACTAGTATCAGCAATGGAATGAGCACTTGCGCACCTTGATACTCCACGGCTTCAATGCAATAGAGGAAATTACAACATATATAAGGGAAGTGGGAAGAGGTGCCGACATACTGACTGCATCACATGACTTCACAGAATAGTCTTCTGGTAAACCTATTCTAAAGCACATACCAAGAATCTAACGATTCATGATATGTGTTGAATCTCGGGTACGCTTTTATTGTACCTGTTCATGTGGCAACTTGGATGATATGACCACACGGCCCCTAGCACCGGCATAAGCGGTATAACTCATGAAAATATGAGCGAAACGTGGAGAAACTTTACGCTGCAAAACTGTGGGTCACTAACCACATATCATGCAAATTTCATACTTGTCCATACAATATTAACCAAGATACAGCCCGGACAAGTCCCACTCACAGATTTCAGAAAAAGGGCCATAACTCTTGAAAATTATACCGGAACTCGGAAAAAACTCTACACTGCACAACTACGAGCCACTGGCCACATTCTATGCAAGTTTCAATCCTGTCCATCAAATATTAACCGAGATATTGCCCGGACAAGATATTCAGACGGACGGACGGACAAAGCGATCGCTATATGCCTCCCCTCTAGTTAGAGGGGGGCATAATAAACCAAAGTGGACATGTCCAATGAAGGACTTTTTTTGGGGGGTGTCATCCAGGGAAAAATGCGACATTTCCAGCTTTGCCATTCCCAAGTACCCGCAGAATAATTAGAGAAGTGGACAAAGAGCAGTTGATAAGGAAAGGAAAAAAAGACAATGTACAAAAGTCGGCAAGACGACCATCCCACCGACAGCTAAAACTGTCCAGTAATGGCGTGTACGTACGAGTGAAACCAAATAGTCGGGGCTGTTGGGGCATAAAAGGGACTGTTTGGTTCAGATTCTTCCAAAAGCACCAAATTTGGCCCATATGTCGCCCATACCATACCTTCTCGATTTTTGACGGGCGCCAAGGTAGTCGCCCCCTGGGGCCGCCATATTGGCGAAATTCATTATGGCCGCCACCCGGGTTAGAGGTCAGTCAATAAAATGGCTAGAATCATGAATAATACAACTTTTTAGTGGTTATCGGAGTCGGGAAATCTGATTCTGATCTTATTTCAACGATTTGAGGTCAAGGTCACCCTGAAGGTCATTTTTGGGTCAAATTCGTCATTTTTAGTGGTTTTTAGTTGAGATATACAAACTTACTCATTTTATCGATTTTCGGGGTTGAGTAACCCGAATCTGGCCATATTTTGACAATTTGAGGCAATATTGCATGTGAGGTTCATATGACAGACGTCCCCCGAAACAGAGGTCAACTGGAGGTCAATTATAGGAAACATCAAAAGGGCTAGAATCACAAATAATACCATAGGGCTTTGCGGCATCGGAGAATTAGATTCTGACCTTATTTTGACGATTTGAGGTCATGGTCACCTCTTTTGAGAATTAAAGGTCAAAGATCAACAGTTGCTACTAACAACAATCGAAAAAAGATTATTCAGGAACAAATGTTACTAAAATACTTCGGAGATGACAAAATGCTATAGCTATGCCGCTACGTGCATTTAAATGTTCAAAATACAAAACAAAGACGGCTTAAGCAACAGTATACCAATAATTACTTTTACTACCTATGCCTTCTGGCTTGCGCTCTATGATGCCAGCAATAAATAATACTTGTCATCACCGCCCTCGTTATTAACGCACCCGCCTTCGCATTTGCAGAGGGTCGTGTATCGGACATCGGCACAGTTGCATTTGCACCTTCCCGTGCATGCCTTGAGTCAGCCTCAGTGCATGAGAATGGCATATGCCATAGAAGTGTCGCTGAGAGTGGTCCATAGCGGTTGCCATGTACTGGTGCAATCTTTGTGCCAGCTCCACTCACTGAAGTCAGGGATTCCCTGCTGGAGTGAAGCAACTCCAGTAGAAACTCGCTTGCAGCAGCGCTCGCTTCACATGCTGCAAAAGCGCGGCTTGGAAGGTGAGATGTTTTCCAGCGATCTGGTTGCAGTGGTGAAGAGGTGATGCTTGGCCTCATTGACACCGGCTGCATCACAACCCTTGCTGTACATGAGTACGATGAAGCACCCCGTTAAGCTATGAAAGAGAGTTAGTGCCACGGACTTTGACGGACCAAGATCGGAACAGATGGTTTGGATTGGAATGCCACAATACCTTTTCCTGAACCCCTAAAATCCCGAAGTATGAATGGATCAGCGGCTTCTTAAAAGATGTTAACAAAAAGGAGCCGTTCTCATTCATCAGCACACAGATGTCCAAGACTGACATGAGCGGAAAGCTCCTTCTGTGTACCCGTTTTGAGTCCGTGTTCTTCAACAGGCGTTATGACCTCACAATACTTCAACCGTGCAACCATTCCGAGGCGGACACTAGGGTCCTCCTGCATCTAGCACATGCCACGGAGAAGGGTCATACAGCAGCCTATGTTCGCACGATGGACAGCGATGTCCGGTCTTTGAAGACCCTCGGTCTATCGGAACTCCTGGTGGACTTCGGTACTGGAAAGAAATATTGTGACATTCAGTCCATACCGTTTGTTCCGATCTCGGTCCGTCAAATCCTTGGCACTACCCCTCTTCTACAGCCTTACTGAGTGCGACCCGACTTCACAGTTCCTTGATAGCGCAAGCCAGAAGGTATAGATACGATACCAATAATCATTGGTATATTGTTGCTAAGGCGGTCTTTGTATTGTATTTCGAACATTTAAATACACATAGCGGCGTAGCGGCATAGTTATAGCATTTGGTCAGCAGATATCATCTCCGGAGTATTGTGATATAATTTGTTCCTGAATACTCTTCGTTCGATTGTTCTTAGTGGTGACTGTTGACCTTTGACCTTTGACCCCAAAATGGGTTGACCTCAAATCTTCAAAATAGGATCAGAATCGGAGAATGCCACAAACCCTTATGGTATTATTTGTGGTTCTTTTGATGTTATACCTACAATTGACCTCTGGTTCGGATGACCTCTATCGCGACTCTCAAATGAAATATTGCCCCGAATCGCCAAAATAAGGCCAGGTTCGGGTTACTCAAACCTGGAAACCAATAGAATGAGGCAGTTTATATATCTTGCCCCAACACCACTGATAATGGCGAATTTGTCCCCAAAATGCCCTTTAGGGTGACCTTAAAGGTTACCTTGACCTAAAATCGTTGAAATAAGATCACAATCAGATTCTCCGACCCCAAAAACCAATAAAAAGTGTTATTATTCACATTTCTATCCCTTTTAGTTATTCAACTATAACCAGGATGGCGACCATTTTGAATTTCGCCGAATATGGCGGCCCTAGGCCCGTCTTGGCGCCCGTCGAAAATCAAAATAGTATGGTATGGGCGACATGTGGGCCAAATTTGGTGCTTTTGGAAGAATGTGAACCAAAATATCCCTAACAGCCCCCACTAAAACGAAAATACCTACAATCGACACGGATTGGCCCCGCATAGCGAGGACTACAACGTTATGATGGACTTGGCAGTGGTGAAGAAGTCCCCCGGCGCGCCAGTGAAGGTTAAATACGATGTTCTCGACCTCTACCGACAATACATCAAGGGCAGCGACAGCGGACTGCAGCTGAAAGAGGTCACAGCCAACAGCCATATTTCTGGGCTCAAAATCCTTCTCAAGCCGATCATGGACAGATGGCGAGTACTCGTGGAAACATATGATGCAGATTGGTGCCAGTGCGGGTCTGCTGCACCAGCTCATTGACAAAAAGTCTCATTCGTATGAAGAGAGCCGATGACAAGAATCCGGTGTTTGTAGTATTATTTAGAATGATAATTCAATAATAAGAATGTGTTAATTAATCATAAATCCACACCTCCAGATTCGACGAAGTCAACACCTCAGGTATGAATGGCACACTTCATATGATACATTTTTTTGCGCTGAAAACTGACCTTGCTGATATATAGTGTAATGGACAAAGAAAAATTGCCTCCTCATTCAAATCCTTAAGGACTAAATAAAGAGGAAGGGCGACATAACCCATGAAGACGCTTGGACCAGATATCCGACAAAGTGTGGGAAGAGCTCCATTCTTCCCAAACACCAAGACGAGTAAATGCTATGAAAAGAAAGCTGCAAAGAAAACTTTCAAGAGATTGCAGGAATCGCAATTTCTTGGGTGATGTTTGAACTTGATCACATATTCATGGTTCAACGCCAGAATGGTTTGCAGCCTATTTGTAATAGTGAGATCCCCAGCCCTTAAGATATGTACTGGTCAGCCGTATATATCCTGACCAACCCAGGTGATAAGTTCCATATGGACTAGGCTGGAACCTTTGTCCCCTATTTTGGCAGGAAATGTTCTATGCATGCAGGTAAAGCTTACCTGAGTGCTTGAGTACAGGTATTGCACCATTCTGGATGTATTAGGCACCTTGGTAGGACAGTTTGACCACCCAGTCGGTCCTTTGTGCAAAGCATGGCCTGTTTTGCCAGGTTAGTGTTTATTTAGTTCATATTGCCATTTGTATATTATTTGCAATTACGCTCTGGTTATATTTCCAGGGGTATGTATTTTGTGTAAAGCTTGTTTAACCAGTTTTACCGCAAAATTATAGAATCCGACAGATAATTTCAATGTCTTGCATATGGATAGTTTGTCTCCTGATATTGGATTGAGCTGAATTTGTTCTTTTGTTCTTTCCCAGTACATGTATAATTTGTGTGCATATTGTTTACAGTTGTGAGCGAGTTATTTGTAACAATTGTTGTTTATTTATATTTCCAGTGTGTACTGCTACCCTCCTAAAACTACCACTCAGTACAGAATAATAAAGTCTACATGATTTTACCTATATATACCCGGACTCGAGAATTTAGTTATTCCGCCCCCCCCGTTTACATATTATTATTTCGTTCCAAGTGTCGCTGAAATTGAATCGTATATCTTAAGGGGCAGGACCAGTCATCTTTCATGTTCAATTTATCGTTAAAGCTGATTCCGAGGAATTTAAAAGTGTTTACAGTGTCGATTTCCTGATTTACAATGAATATATTGGTATGGGAACAAAGGCGTGATCGATTTGATTTCATTAACATGCATTTGGTTTTTGTAATGTTTAGCGATAGTTTGTTAGAGTTAAACCAGGTTTGGTGATCGCGGGTGACATTGCCCAGTAGATGTGGGTTGAGGTCGGCAGAAAGTCGTTTCCAAAAATTTGTGAACCAGTCTGAATAACAGATACATAAAGTTTCAGCTGGTCTTGATTTCTTTTATTTTGGGTGGGTGCCCGGTGGGCACAGGTTCATGTTACTTCAATGCATTTTGCTGGCTAAATGAGTCAGATCCGTCATTCATTTGACAGCCGTCGTTCATCAACAAGATGTCACTGCTGACAAGATCAGTTGATATTCGACACATCTGTACTCCAGTATGTGTTGATACAAGAACAAGCAGAGCTAATCAATATTTGAATTAAACTATGTTAATACGTGATTATTACGTATGCCAATTCATAAGTTGGTGTACCAGCAGAGAATGATTGTGATGTTCTTACCCCTATGGGCAAAAAATGCCCGACGGAGGAATATGAAGAGAAGAAAATAACGCCCATCAGCCCTCCTCGCTTCGACTTACTGGATAAGTCCATGTGCTACTGAAGGGGTTGGGATAGTGAAAATCAATTGAAGGAAGTCACAGCCACAAAGCACTTGTCGGGTTTGAAATTTTACTGCCGCCTATCCGTACTGTGCATGGCGACTTCTCGCTTCGTCATATACTGCTGGTCACAAAAAATATTGCTGGTCACTATAGTTATATGAACATGATGAAACAGCTGTCACTTTAAAGATCAGGATATTTGACATTTTCGAAATTTTGTGCCGTCTAAATTTCTAAAAACGCCCTCATTATAATGATGAAATTTTATGACAATGATACCATGAAACTTGAAATGAAAAAATATATATTTATTTATTTATTTTTTCAATACCTTTGTAAGCAAAAATGTAATAAAATGACAAAGAATTTCGTGAAGCGACTTTCAGAAAATATATACTATAACAGGCCAGGGAAACGAAAAATAAAATAACCCAACTAAGTTTTGAAGGTCCAACGAGCGAAATTATCCATTTCGCCTGAAGCACGGGGCCGTACTCACATATTCAACTGTGCACGTGGACACAGAACACCACTGAAATTTCGCCATTTTGCCTGCGATGTCACAAGAAAATAAAGATAATTCAATAGAAAATAAACTACAGCAGACATTAAATTCAAATTTTCCACAAATACACAATTAGATACGTACTTTTAAGTCCATCTGTTGGCAAAGAAATCGAATTCAGCGCTTTGAAATCACACAGGTCGGAAATTGACACAGCGTGCTTCTTTCCCAAACAAGGTCACCCATCACATGTGAATAATATTCATACGCCCAAATGGGCATGTCGGAGATATCGTCCATAACATGTATAAACATCAAAGAAGCATCATAATTCAGTAAAATATGGTGATATTTAGAATACAAAATATTTAATTCGACAGTTTTATTGCAGAAAATCATTTTTGGAAACCTCCCTGGAGATGTACTTTTTCAAGCCGCCTTACTCTAATATCCTGCCTCATGCTTCACGAGAAATCGCGCGAGATTTGATAATTGGTGAAAGTGAGGGGAAAAAGTAGACCCCCGATCTAAATGATTCTGCATTCCGATCGCATGTTCTTTAGGCATTTGTCGATGAAAATGGGCGAGCGTAAACGTGTGTAGATGAAGGACATTAACCCTCACTGCCATGTGCTAACAACAATACGAAACAACAACATGTTGAATGACTGTCTTATTCAGATGGTGTTCAGTTTTGTGCGAAGGGTTAATTCATCGAGACCGGAAAAAGTCTACCTGAGCAGGAAGAAATGCGAATCACCATTTTTCCGAACAATTCTGTTTGCTTGCATGACCACGTGTAGCATCCTATTTTCCAACAACTTCAAATTGGTCATTCTTGTTGGACCTCAACGAAGAGATGATTCAACTTTATTTGTGAGTTAAACAGTCACCACATTTCTTCATTTTCCAAATTTTACTTAAAAAATAGACTGTCTAAATTCTGGGAATTAAATGTAGAGTCCCTTCATACATTTGTAATAATTCCTCAAACAATTGAAGTATCCCACTGAAATTTTCACAGATGATAGACTTGCCTGTAAGTGTTGCAAAAAGGGTGGCAAGAATGATATACATGTAGGTTCAACAGAAGGGTGTAAAAATAATGGTGTGAACTTACCGAATTGGACGGTCACTGGTTCTAGCAGAAGGATAATCCATGAGTTGCTTAAAATTGGAATAGAACACAGATTGGAAGGCTCCAATATGTCTTCAACAGATGGGTACTGGAGTGAGGAAAGAGAAATACCTACAAAATTGAAAAACAAAACAGGACATAAGATGAAGTGAAACATTGGAGGTCACCATTTTGTTGGGACTTTTTCAAACAACGCCATGAATATTAAAAATTGACCATAGAGGTCCATGTCCCCCGCTAGCAGCACCATAACTGGCGCTGTGGGGGCCATGGACCTCTATGGTCGATTTGTTTTGATCTCGTATCATTGACAAAGAGTACGATTTGAAAATGGAGATATCCAACTGCTTATAATCCAATATGGCTGACGGCAGCCATATTAGATTACGCACATTGCTGAAAAACAACCATCCTCTCACCAATGTCAAGGCACACCCCAAGTTTGAAGTTGATCAGATAATCGTTCACGAGTTATTGTCCGGACAAGAAAATCTAAGATCCAACTGCTTATAATCCAATATGGCTGACGGCAGCCATATTGGATTATGAACATTGCTGAAAAACAATCCCAACTGTCCTCTCCCCAATGTCAGGCACACCAAGTTTGAAGTTGATCAGTTAAATCGTACTCCAGTTAATATTTCAGTTCATTCCTTACACCTGTGGCTTTGACAAGTACATGTATGTCACGTAATTTTAAGACGCAAGCTTCATTAGTCAATACACGGGTAAAAGCGTTCCATGTCCGGTTATTTTCGTTTAGTTTGACCTAACGAAACGCGAACGGAACGAAATGTAAACGCGTTTCAAACGCTTACCAAACGATTATAGGAAACGAAATGCTTTCAATATCGCTTAATTTTTATTTTATCAAAACGTGTTTCCCTCGTCAAACTTGCATTCGCCTTGCATTTTTTGTCGGTAAGGGATAGCAAATTTTACATATAGCATTTGAAAGCAGTCCTCGCCATGAGCAAAATGGTGGGAGAATGCCAGATCGCTCTCCTTAATCTGGATGGGCGAGTGATCGCCCATCTAGAAATCGCTCTCCTGGGATGTTTGGGGCGAGTGATTGCTCACCTAAGGCGAGCAGTGTTATTTTAGCAGACATTTTGGTATTCCTTTGAATCTTGCAATAAATAAGACAATACATAAAATACTCCACACGAGTGTTTGATTTATATTTGATCCAAGTCACAATTAATAATTAATTAGTTCGTCTTCAAAACTTGCACACAACTTGCACCATACATAGTTGACATACTGCCGACGGTCTGCCTCCACTGTTCTGTAACCGATATGTAACTGAACCGCCGTGCCCCAGCTTTTGAAAGTTTTCAGTTCTACCCGGTTCCCTTTTAGTTGTTTTGTACTGCCGGTATGACTGTTCTGCCATGGTAAATGCCAACAATGATGTGGAAAACTTCAATGAAACGCAAGAAGGTATACAACAGACGCAAGTCAAAGAAAACCGCCAACTGACAGCAAAACTGGCGATCTTCAAATCAATCCTCATCTATCCCACAGTGCATCGCTGGGCATACGGTTGTGTATGTCGCGCAGTGAACCGTGGGATAGATCAAGAAATAAATTGGAGATCACTAGTCTTGCCAACTGACGACTGTTACCAGGTTACGAGCCCGTGATGTCGCGTTATTCTACTGCGCATGACAGTTGTCTTACTTCCGTTTCCTTTGCAAATCGAAACCGCAACCACCAAAAAAAACCAGTGAATGAAACGTGACGAAAATACTGCCGATATAGACTGAAGAAATAAATATTTTTCTCTCGGATTTGGCGGAGCGACGAATCGCTCGTCTTGCGACCTCTGGGCGTGTGTGGAGGAGAAGGGGAGCGATCGCTCACCTTTTATGGCGAGGACTGGAAAGTATCAGCGATGGAGATCATTAATGATTTCGCATAAATTAAAGATGGCCACCCATCCTTCCCACCACTCAGGAGAACTGATGTAGTTATTCATTGCAAGTCTTCTAATACAGGGATGCTGTATACCAAGTTTCATATAGAACACTGAAACAGTATCAAAGATATACATCATTGAAGATTTTGCATAAATTAAAGATGGCCACCAAGGTTTCCGCCCAATCAGAAACACCAGAACTGTCATTTATCGTAAGTCTATTGATGCATCGATGATGTATATCAAATTTTACATCAAGTACTTGAACGGTATCAGAGATAGAGATCATTAATGATTTTGCATAAATTAAAGATGGCCGCCCATCCTTCACGCCACTCAGAGGAATTGATGTGGTTATACATTGAAGGTCTCTGGATACATCGATGCTGTATACCAAGTTTCGTATAGAACACTTGAATGGTATCAAAGATATATATCATTGAAGATTTTGCATAAATTAAAGATGGCCACCAAGGTTTCCGCCCAATCAGAAACACCAGAACTGTCATTTATCGTAAGTCTATTGATGCATCGATGATGCATACAAAATTTTACATCAAGTACTTGAACGGTATCAGCTACTGGAGCCTTCAAGGGAAACACTTATGTAGTCTTCAAATAGAAACAGTGCAAGAAGATGCCCATAAACAAACCCACTCTCCTGGTATGTTCTCACCCGACATTGTCTGAATATTTACTGTGGTCATATTCACAGTTCCGTAAATATATGTAGTATATATATATATGTCAGAGCAATAATTCGTGATAATTTCGGGAGTTATCTTCCACAGGCATATCTCTCTTCAGGGGCCGCCTTTTAATACAGGAAGGTGTTAGCCATCAAATCTTCGATTTGCGTAGCAGTTCCTTCAAGTTTCTCCTCTTTAATCATCCGCATATTAGGTTTAAGGTTACGAAGCAGCCGACCAAACTGCCAAAGACAGTCTTGCAAAAACCACACACGATGTGCCAATAGGATTAGGATATAAGGAACTCAACACTATCATTAGACGTAAAATAGATAGCAAGTGGCAAAAGGAATGGAACGAAGAAGAACGTGGACGATGGTTAAATAAGATTCTTGATGGAGAGAAAAGACAAGTCCAAGGATTCCAGTTATTCAATAAACAAAGTAATGTACCGCGAAATTCAAATAAAACATCGAGTTGATGGGCCGCGAAATTGATTGATCTAACCAGCAATGGTAATGAAAGCATCCAAGGCTGCTAAAAAACAGGGAAGGAATTGGTCCTGTTCAATATATTTCTGATGTGTCTCTCGTTGCATACGTGATGTGAATTTGTGAAGCTTAGCTCTAATTATTGAAGAGACTTCATCAATACTGTAAAGAAAGTCTAGGCAAATGAGAGTTGCATATGTGGTACCAGTGGACGATGGAAACAATTTTGTTGAGGCGTTCAACTGTTATCACAATTGTTTGACAACCCAATGAAATTACCTTTCCCCGATAAAGAACACAACACCGAAGATTAAAAATTGTATATTATCTGAACTAAACAAGATAACATTTTGGTAGTAACCCTACAATATTGCAGAGGTCGGTGTCCGCATCATAGTGAACGTTGTTGCCCAGGAAGCAGATCGGCTTTCATTCATGGTTTATGTATTCATGCACACAGCAACCTGCAGCCAAAGCTCAATGACATTGTTATTGTAGACATGTACAAGAATGAAGTCACTGAATCCGATTCATATTCATAATTTATTTGTGTGGCAATTGACAACCAGAAAATAATATAAGTAGCCTATAGGTCTTCTTCAAGATTACACGTATGCCGGTACATCGAATAATTATTTTAAAATCCATTCAGCAATTGCACACAGAAAAAATACCCTTACGTTACTAACAAATTCAATCACAGACACAGAAAACCATTATTAACATCAACAAATAAATTTACCTCCACTGACTGGCCCAAACGGAAAATTATTTTGTCAACTTCAAAAGGTCAGAGCAAAGCACTAAGTGGGGTATATATCCAATCTAATTAAAATGAAATCCTAACGGCTTCCCCATTCGGATATGTCGCTGTTAGGATCTAACCGGCTTGCAGTAAGGCGCGTGTTGACCGATCCCGAGAGGTTTTCATAGTGCTTTGAAGGGAACGTAATGACAAGTGCTTTCTGGTTGGCTCAGCCGAAGCACACGCCAAGCTGTGGGGGAATCTTCTGATGTTGCCGCCCACCCGCCAGGTTGGCTCCATAATGCGGGGTAGAATTATGGACTCGTCCTTGACGTAACCTTGAGTCCATGAACCTATCCCCCTGCCCGACTCAAGTAAAGTAGTTAAAATGCGGTTGTGATGTCATAAGACTATTAAATATTCATGAGCTGGGCGCTCCGAACACAAAATTCAATTGAAATCAGTAAGATCCTACATAGCGACATATACGATTGGGGAGCATTGATAGGATATTAATTTATTAAGATTGGTATATATCCCACCTAAGATATTAAATCAAAGTTTGGATATTGAAATATATCCTAATTGGGATATTTTCACCGATTTTCATACTAAACGGCAATGTCGGATTTCGTCATCAAAACTACCAAAAACAAGATAGAATCTACTTCACAAAACTGACAATACGATTGTATAATTTTGCTGACCTTTTCTCGTCGACATTATTATCTGTGCAATTGCAATTACGTGCAATACTTTTTGATGCTGTTGTTGCAGTATACTTCCCATCAATAACCACTGTTGTATGTCTTTAAACGAACAGAAGAACTACTAGCACAATATGCCAGCTTGAACATAAGGAAGTATGAAAAAAATATTCAAATTGCGATATTTTATCCCAATTGGGATATATATCCCAGTTAGTCCTTTTCCCTGACCTGTTCAACGAGCTGTCATTACGGATATGGTAAGAATCAAGAACATTACTTTTGCTGGATGACAAATGATGCAGGACGATAAGATCAGTCAATTTGAAAATTGCAGTAAAAAGGATGCTTTCGCTTGATGAAATAAATCAAGTTTTCCTTGCAAGAAATGTTTTCAAACTTAGCACACAAAACGGCGGCTTTCAGTCATGCCATGTGCATGCTTTCAGTCACGCAGTAGCACGGAAACTTGCAACATTCATTTATTTGATAATATTAACACGTGTGCGCCGGGAAACAAGTAATGAATTGAGTGACGGGTATAAAACGTTTTACACACCTCGATCTGTCCGAATGTCACACTCGCACAGTGTCAAAACTCTCCAGTCGACTGATGGAACGAAAACGAAACTGCCTCCTCGTCTCTCCTTTTCAAACTCTCTCACCGGGACTGCACTATAATTTTGGCAGTGCGGTTCAGCCGATCTTAAAACATGACGTCTTTTCGTAAATTCGGTGTATTTCATTGGCTATCAGAACCGAAGATGAAGTGGGCATATTCCGTGACTACGACCTGTCCCATATTGACCAGTTTACAGACAAAACACAATCTTTCGAAGAAAATCTCTCAAGATATCAGCAGAAGTGTTGTCCAGGAAACGCATTCGACATATTCTTCAATATCTGCACCTAGAAACGGCTCGTCGTGAGATTAATTCAGAGAAATTATTCGAAACTAGGTCGAACTACTTCATAGCGCATTCAATAAACGGAGTGACGCGGAACTTTCAGTCATTCTCTCATTTTGCGCAGGGGTGTTGTAATGAAAACCATACCGCTTGGATAGATCGCACCTCTGAAATTACCCATAAGCCAGTTCACCTAGCATGGCAAGAAACAGGGAATTTTCCCTGTTTAAAAATGAGGCACCAGAGGTGCTACAACTCCTCAGCCTCTGAACAGTCCAGACCAAGATGTTTTTATAGAAGTTGGATGCATAGCGAAATGCAAACCCAAGCCACAAGTCAAACAGATGAACGAATGGATACACTGACACAATGACAGACAGACAATCGGAATCCAGTATATCCCCTACTATGTACAGGGGTATATAAAGATGTATATTACAGCATTAAGTTATCACTGATGTATGGAGATGTACACTACAGAAGTTGTCGCGTTGATGTATGGAGATGTATATTACAGTATTAAGTTATTGCACTGATGTTCAGATATGTATATTACAGCAGTAAGTTATTGCACTGATGTAGGGAGATCGATGTACATTACAGAAGTTGTCGCGTTGATGTATGGAGATGTATATTACAGTAGTAAGTTATAGCACTGATGTATGGAGATGTATAGTACAGCAGTAAGTTGTCACATTGATGTATGGAGTGGGTGGGTGAGTTAATCAAATTTAACTTTGCTTTCAACAATATTTCAGCTATATCACGACGAACCAACTAAGCACCATCCAGCCCAGTTGTGTTCCTGCTATTTCAAAGAAGAAATCTTTGAAGCAGCATTGATGTATGGAGATGTATATTACAGCAGTTGTCTCATTGATGTATGAAGATATTCAGCATTAAGTTGTTGCACTGATGTATGGACATGGACATTACAAAAGTTGTCGCATTGATGTATAAAGATGTACATTACAGCAGTAAGTTGTTGCACTGATGTATGGAGATGTACAGTACTGAAGTTATTGCACTGAAGTTCAGGCCAAATTATCTAAGTGCACATTGTATGTGTGTGACGGTTTTGGCCGTGATGCAGGATGTATCAGTGCAATCAGTGCTGGTAAATGTACTTCCAGACAAGGGTTATAAATTTACATAATCAAATTAAAGCAATTCAGTAATTTTGGGGTATCGATAGGACAGCTATTTCAATGCCAGGTTGGACTTTATTGATGAGCACGACAAGGGGCACCAAGGCCAACAGGTTATTGTGTCAGTTTGACAGTGGCCTTGAGGGTGCAACACATGGGACCTAAATTAAAAAGTTGTTTGTTTGGGGTAACAGTCCCTGGTCAGTGAGAACAGTTCAGTCGGTCGAAAGTTATTTTTTTTATTTTATTGGTCAGTCTGTCTCGCATTACGATGGGATGGGATTTTCAACAAAATATCGGAACCAGTTTATCTCAAAGCATTGAAATTCTTCACAGTGCATTTTTCTGAAATTTCAAGAAAATTTATTCAGAATCCAAAAATCTCCAATACCTCTCATGTTACATGTTATTTTTATAGCGCCTAATCACAATGGTACAACATTGCAAGCCCAACGTCATTCTGCTTTGAGAAAAAACCCCCAAAAACATGAAATATCGCGTTCACAAGATCGTTGGGATGGAAGGACGGTATGAGGGACGAAAGGACGTTCTGAGGGATGGAAGGACGGATGGGTAGCTAGTGATGTAAAGTCACCCTCCATATTTGAATTTGATCGGCTGAATTGTTCTCGAGATATCGCGTTCACAACATAGTTGGGATGGATGGAATCTAAGATGGCTGATAGTGGCCATCTTAGATAACGCAGTTTGATGAAAAACAATTCCAGTCATCTTCTTATTGATGTGAAGTCACTCCCCAGATTTGAAGTCGATCGGTTGAATTGTTCTCGAGATATCGTGTTCATAACATTTTGGAGATGGATGGAATCTAAGATGGCCGACGGCGGCCATCTTGGATAACGCAGTTTGGTGAAAAACAATTTCAGCCATGTTCTCACTGATGTCAAGTCACCCCCCCAAGTTTGAAGTCAATCGGTTGAACTGTTCTCGAGATGTCGCGTTCACAACATGGTTGGGACGGACGGACGGAAGGACAGACGGACGGGTAGCATTTCCAAGTCCCCCTCCCACTTACGTGGCGGGGGACAATAACTGACCATCAACAAGCCCCTGTGAGACAATAGTTCCAAAAAAATAAAAATTAATGAATCAGGTATTCCTCGTAGTTGGTATGACTGCCAAATAGAAATGCCCTATGCAGTTGAAATTTATCCCCAAATATCATGTCAAGGATCCTACTAACCCAGAAACTCTGGCTGTGATAGGTGAATATAGGTAAGGGGGCGTGGCATTCCTATCACATATCAGCAACAACAACCAAATACGAAGCTGCGCATCAGAAAACCCCTCGGTTCTGGGCGCCAGCCATTCATAATGTATTCAATTTGAAGCAAGACTTCAGGAACACCAAGCAGTCAAGTGACAAATATACAGATTATGAAAAAAATTGCCATTTTTAATGGCCTCTAAGGTTTATGTCCAATCAGAGAAGTCGGTATTCATTACATAAGTCTGTTGATGCATCAATGATGTATACCAAATTTTGTCATAGAGCATTTGAAAATTATCAGAGATAGAGATCATTAATGATTTCGCATATATTAAAGATGGCCGCCCACCACTCAGAGAAACTGATGTGGTTATTCATTGCAAGTGTCTTGATACATGGATGCTGTATACCAAGTTTCATATAGAACACTGAAATGGTATCAAAGATATACATCAAAGATTTTGCATAAATTAAAGATGGCCACCAAGGTTTCCGCCCAATCAGAAACACCAGAACTGCCGTTTATCGTAAGTCTATTGATGCATCGATGATATATGCCAAATTTTACATCGAGCACTCGAACGGTATCAGAGATAGAGATCATTAATGATTTCGCATAAATTAAAGATGGCCGCCCATCCTTCCACTCAGAGGAACTGATGTGGTTATACATTGCAGGTCTCTTGATACATCGATGCTGTATACCAAGTTTTGTATAGAACACTTGAATGGTATCAAAGATACATATCATTAAAGATTTTGCATAAATTAAAGATGGCCGCCAAGGTTTCCACCGAATCAGGGAAACTGGTTTGGTCATTCCTTTGAAGTTTCTTGATGCATCGATGATCTATACCAAGTTCACACACGGAACAGTGAAATGGTACCCAAGATACACAAGATTAATGATTTCGCATAAATTAAATATGGCCGCCAAAGTTTCCAACCAATTAGGTCCAGATTCAATAGGGTTCTGGGTCATGAGCATATGGATGTGCAGTGCAAGTTTGGTGTGCCTAGGGTAAGTCGTTCTGAAGATATCTTGGTAACGAGAAAGATGTGACGGACGGAAGACGGACAGACGGACATGACGACAAGGGGTAAAAACAACAACTCCTTAGCCTATGTTTTCGGTCTAGGATGCCGCAAGAACCACTGCTGAGCCTAACTTGCAAATGAGTCCTGCACTACACTGAATGAACCAATGGCAGACATACAACTTTACTATGGAGCTCTTGATAGGCTACATTCCAGGAAGAGTATGTAAATCAGTATGAAAGTAGGCCTAATGTATGCATACTTGGAGATCCCTTTTTAGAAGACTGGAAAATGGTAGAAAAATGTAAAAAAATGTAAAAAAATAATTAATGACCGGTTACACCTGAAAGTTTCAAAGGCACAAGTAAAAAATAAAAGGATCATAACCTCTAAGTTTCAAGAACTTCCTTGCAATAGATTTCGCGATACGGCTCGAACAGACGGACAGACAACAATACTCCTGAGCCCGTAGGGCCGAGGAGTAAAAATATAATTGGAAAAAAATGTAGGGAGAATTTATATCAATATAGTTATACCTCGGGTATAAATAACAGATGATCATATAATAAAAGAAATAACTTTCTTATCTGATGAAAGTATTTATAATGAACAAAATATCTAGTTCTCATTGAAATCTGAACAATATCTTACAAACAGGGGTGAAAAAAAACCCTAATTACCTCCCCTGTCATAGCATGCGCTAATTTCGTGATGGGACATTTTCTGTTGCAAAATCTCAACAAAAGTAATCGTTACCTGCCGGTAAAAGATAACAATAAGGGATATCAGCTCCAAATAGTATTCGAGTACATAACACGTTGCTTAAAGCCGTAAGTAGATGTTTGCAGTTCCAACAGAATGCACAAAAATACTACTGTTGTTGTTGTTGCTAACATGGCTGGATTTTTACCAATAAAAGAATTACATGCGGCCACATTTCGAAGCATGCGGCAGATTTTGAGAAACAAAGTTTCATATTTGAATGCCATATTGCTATCTTTCCTGAAGTATGTTTTAGAGGACTTGTTATGCAAGACACCGCTTGTAAACTGCCAGACCACACTTCATTTTACAACTGAAAATTCAAGCCCGTCATTGATGCAACCACGAACACGTGGAGACTACTTTCGGTTTTGACAGATCTCACAGGTTCCTACAATTCTGTCACAAGACAAAGTACAAGTTGCCCTTTTCCGATAAAATAGGCATTTATTATCGTTCAAATTCATTCTGTGAAATTTTAGACGAAATAACAAGTCGATTTTCACAGTTTCAATGTCGGATTTTTTTCTCAACAGCGTAGGGATACGACCATTATGGCAATCTCGTATGGGGGCCGCAAGTCTTTTATCCCGGGTAATTTACTGTATATCTGACACGGTGTTCTCGGCGGATGTTTCGCAGTTCGGACAAAGCACTTTCTAGCCAAATGCACAAAAATCAAATATCAGGACTTGATGCCATGTTGCTGTTTTTAGTGTGGATGTTGACTGTCACTGTAATAATTAAGAAGCTCCGAAGGGTATATAGTTCATGCTGGACCTGCATTAGATCTACAATTGTGTTCATCCTATATGAATGAGTCACTTGCAATACCATACTACTGAATATGCAAATGATTATATACTCCAGACCAAACCAATGGCCAGTTCTGCCCTACACCGAATGAACCAATGGCAGACATACAACTTTACTATGGAGCTCTTGATAGGCTACATGTCAGTAAGAGTATGTAAATCAGTATAAAAGTAGGGCTAATGTATGCATACTTGAAGATACCTTTTTAGAAGCCTGGAAAATGATAGAAAAATAAAAAAAATAAATAATGATCGGGTTGACCTGAAAGTCTCAAAGGCACAAGTAAAAAATAAAAGTATCATAACCTGTAAATTTCATGAACTTCCTTGCAACAGTTATCGCGCTACGGCTCGGACAGACGGACAGACACATCCCTGGGGCCACAACAATACTCCTTAGCCGAGGGGCTGCATGAGGAGTAAAAATTGTAAAAAAAAAAAATAAATAGGGCCACAACAAATGATTTGGGAAGTATTTTTAAATATTTTTTTTACTTCTTCAGTAATTGTCCTAGTCTAGAAACTGTGTGTATGCGACTTGTGGATCAAATCCCAGATATGTGTCAATTGGCAATTAATTATGCAGCTTCTTTCAGAACCAGGCACAATCAGAACAGGCTGTGAATGAATGGACCACAATAGGCAGTTGTGGATTGAATAGAAAGAATCCAGGGCATTTCCCTCACTCACTGCACAAACTGGTTTAGATGTATTAACATAGGCTGGTGACAGGAGTGTGACACACAGGTCTGTCTTGGATAGCCCTACACAGCTTTGGACTGTCCTTCATATTGGCTGACACGAATTATCATTGCCTTGAACAATTATTTTGACATAGTAAATGATAAAAAATCTTTTGTAAATACTTTCTGACAGAATTTTCTTTTGTGACAGTCTGTCGTAGAAGTGATTTCAAACAATTTTTAGGACCATCTTTCAAGAGGGTGTTTATTTTTTATTGACTTTTGCAGGCAGTGCCGAGAGGCTTTGTTTCTGTAATTATGTTCTCCATTTATATTGTGTGTTCAAAAGGGTGTCATATTCACATTCAGCAAGGTTTGGGGAACATTTTGGTATATGATATTGGCCACCAACTGTATTGCCTATTTAGTAATCAGCTCACCTGTGATTCTATGAAAAAAGGTATAGCTGCATATGTCACCTCCTTAAATCTTCTATTTTACCAGAATATCCCATTAATGCTGCTAATAAAACTACATGTACAATGAAATAGATAGACATTACCCAGTCTTATGTTTCAGCCTGTAAGATAACACTACAAAATACTGTCAACTCACCCAAATTATATGCCTTCAACAGTTCCCCCAAATGTGCAAAGCACACCACAGACTCAGCCAGGTGTGTTCTCTCAGAGAGTGAATCAAGACTAACCAAAATCTTCCAAAAGAAGCTCACCTGTACAGCAGGTCAGCTGATCAACTAATTGCATAACAATAGGGGACTGCAAGCTAAGGGTGGACAAACCAGTTTTGGTGTAAGCCATGCCTGCATAACAAAGGTCAAGTCAGGAATACTAGGGGACACTAAATATGTATGGCAAGGAACACCTTTTTTTTTTTGGATCCACTGATCCACTTTTGACCAGACAGAACCAGTTGAGATGGAATTAAGTCAATAGTCACAAAAGTATGCAACTAGATTTAGATGTAATATATTTTTGTTGTTTTGTGTTATGTGAATAAAGCAATAAACTATCATACAATGTGTTTTTGTGGTTTTTGTTCAAAATCTACAAATACATAGAAAACATTATTAAATAAAATGTATAAAACAATACTAAATAAATACATCCTACAAAACAAGCGTTCTGAGAACCCCAACATCTCGCCTTGCGGGGTCATCCGCCAAGGGTGCAGCAGTATTGAAAGCATACATGTAGAGAAAACAATAAGGACTGGAATAGGTGATGTGGTACAGACAATAATGTCTGGAATAGATTATCTGGTACAGACAATAACATCAGTCCCATGTGGGATTACTGGCAAAAGTTAATCCCATGTAGGATGGATAGGTCGGTGCCGTCGGATTACTGATACATAGGGCAGTCCAATGTGAGATTACTGCTGGATAGTTCAGTCCCATGTGAGATTATATACTGTTGGATAGGCCAGTCATGTGTAGGATTACTGCTGGGTGGACCAGTCGCATGTTATTAGTGATGGATAGTCCCCTGTGGGATTACTGCTGGATAGTCCAGTCCCAAGTGGGATTACTGCAGGATAGGCCAGTCCTGTCTGGGATTACTGCTGGATAGATGAGTCTCGTATGGGATTAATGCTGGATAGGACAGTTCCGTGTGGGATTACTGCTGCATAGGCAGTCCCGTGTGGGATTACTGCTGCATATGGCAATCCTGTGTGAAATTATGGCTGAGGAGGCCAGTCCCGTGTGGGATTACTGCTGGATAGGCTAAACCTGTGTGGGATTACAGCAGAATAGGTCAGTCCCGTGTAAAATTATGGCTGGATAGGTCAGTGCCATGTGGGATTACTGCTGCAAATTGCAATCCAGTGTCATATTACATCTGGATAGGTCAGTCCCATGAGAGATTACTGCTGCATAAGCCAGTCCCATGTGGAATTACTGCTGGATAGGCCAGTCCCATGTGGGATTACTGCAGGATAGGCCAGTCCGGTCTGGGATTACTGCTGGATAGGTCAGTCCCGTGTGGCATTACTGCTGGATAGGCCAGTGCCATTGGGATTACTGCTGGATAGGTCAGTCCTGTGTGAGATTACTGATGAATAGGCCGGTTCCAAATGGGATTACAGCTGGATAGACCAGTTCGGTCTGGGATTACTGCTGGATAGTTGAGTTCCGTTTGGGATTACAACTGGATAGGTCAGTCCCGTATGGCAATACTGCTGGATAGGCCAATGCCATTTGGGATTACTGCTGGATACGTCAGTCCCGTGTGGGATTACTGCGGGAGAGCTGTGACCTAGGAAAACATGAAACATGTCCACCAACAAACTTTCCATGTACAGATCTACCTGTAAATTTTTGCCCAACAAAAACCTTATCAATGGAAAGGTACAAATTCTAAACTGCAATAATTAGGAAAAAATTTCATATTTAATGTCATATTTCTTAAATAGCACATGCACATCTTTGAATCACATTGAACTTATCCAATGAAAGCTGACAGCTTCAGAAAACTTTCCATGTACAGGTGTACATGTATATACATGTACATTATTATTGGCAGATTAAGACAAAACCCTCAAAATTATAACAAAAATTAATATTTCATTTCCTAAATATCACAGGTACATCTTCTAATCATAAGAAACATGTGTACCAAGTTTCATAATCATTCAATGACAGCTGACAACTGCAGCAAACTGTGGTGTACAGATGTACATTTGCACTTCAGCTAAAAGCAAAACTCAATCATTTGCCATAATTTGGAGAAAAATAATATTTCATCTAAAAAATAGCACAAGTACATCCTCCAATCATAAGAAACATGTGTACCAAGTTTCGTAATCATCCAATGAGAGCTGACAACTGCAGCAAACTTATCATGTATAGGCCTACATGTACAATTTACCTAAACAGGAAACTCATTCATTTGCCATAATTTGGAGAAAAATAATTTGGAGAAAAATAATATTTCATCTAAAAAATAGCACAAGTACATCCTCCAATCATAAGAAACATGTGTACCAAGTTTCGTAATCATCCAATGAGAGCTGACAACTGCAGCAAACTTGTCATGTAGAGGCCTACATGTACAATTTACCTAAACAGAAAACTCATTCATTTGCCATAATTTTGAGAAAAATTAATATTTCTTCTCAAAAATAGCACAGGTACATCCTCTAATCATAAGAAACATGTGTACCAAGTTTCATAATCATCCAATGACAGCTGACAACTGCAAGAAACTTTCCAAGTTGCACTTCAGCTAAACGCAAAACTCATTCATAGGGATTTTAACATTAGAGCACCCCAGGGGTAGTACCCCCAGGTGGCATACCCACCCCCTATATTTTTTTTATTTTTTTTATATTTTTTCTAATTTTTCTAGATTTTTTTTGACTTGCTAAACCAAAAACCCATTCATTTCCAGGCAGGGGACACCGACACCGACATCCTCTTCCCCCCCTCACAATATCTCCCCTTTACTTCGTAAGGCGAGATAATAATATACATCCTGTCACACTAGCATTAAATCATTTGGCTACAAGAACAAAGGCAATTAATCATAAAGATTAGGGAGGAAACCAATTATTTTTTTTTTGTAATTTGTATTTTATTCAGTTTTATAATCCCTCATGTAGAACAGATCTTACATAGTACATTTACATCAAGCAGATTCCCCCATATATCGCAGATATTTACTCTGTATAGCAAGTTGGTATTAATTGCATGTTCAGCACAGTTTATGCGAAAGAGGGAGGAACCAAAAGAAACCTATAAACAAGTCAATAATAACCCGCAATTACCCGCACATCCCTATCCTATATCCTGCGAGTGTCAACTGTCATTGGCAGGAGGAGTAACAAAAAGCAAATGACATGATGACCAAAATGTCCAGAATTTTTCATTTTCACCTCTCGAAGAAAAATTGTATTTACTTTGATTATATACATTTTCAAGATTAGTAATAATATTATTGAATAGAGGCTTCTGCTGTAAGGCTTTGCATTTGTAGATAACATATTTAATGGATGTAAGTATATAGTTTAGACTGTTGTTGTTGTTCCCCGGAATTCCGAAAATAGCCCTTTCCTTAGAAATGCTTAGCCTTACACATGTTAATGAATGAAACCATTGTTCAAATTCCTGCCAAATAGCTTGAGTTACGTCACATCCCCAAAATAGGTGTATAATTGACTCTTCTTCCTTTTTGCAAAAGGTACATAGTGAACAAGTTGCTGGTGTTATTCTATTGGCTGAGACATTTGTTGTTAAAATTCTGTTAATGATCTTATATTGGAACCATCGAAGGTTGATATCTCCATGTGTCCCTTTCACAGCAATACGATTTAACTTTCTCCATTCAATATCGTTATAAGATCTCCCAATCACCTGTTCCCATTTGATATTTGCCTTTGTTTTTGTGAACTCATTATCCCTTATAACGTTGTAGTACTTTTTACATCCTTTTATGTTATTCACTAGTATTTCTATTGTTGGTGGAATGAATGGCCTTTGTACAAGGACAGACAAATTCTTAATATTTAGATTAGTAGCAGCACTCTGTATAGCCCGTGTAACACTTGCAAATTCTAAAAAATTTACTTTAAGGCCGAAAGTATTCTCAGCTGATTCCTGAGTTTTCAATATACCTTCCTCGCTAACAAGGTCACATACGAATTTAACACCTTTATTATTCCATTTTTTATACATAAACGGTTTTCCGGCTATCAGAAATTTATCGTTATTCCATATTATCTCTCTATTGAAATCGGCTGCGTCATTACTTTTATTTTGTACATTTCTTTGAAAATTACACCATGACAGTAAGACATCAATCCAAAAATCATTCTTTAAGCGTGGAATAACATTATTTATAATACAGGTAGGGCCCATTTCAATGACGTCACTCATGTCATGTACATGTATGTCTGCCATTCCTATTCGGCTCCATTTGTCATTTCCAAAGAACAGGCGTTTTATCCAGGACATTTTTTGAGCTTGAATAAATTCTTTTAATAAAGGAATGTCTAGACCTGCATTGTCCATAGTTTTAACAGATTGTTTACGAGATATCTGATCCGGTTTGTTGTTCCAAATGAAACTGAAACACTTTTTTTGAAATTCTACAATTGTGCTATCGGATGGATCTGGAATAGAGGAAAACAGATGATTTAGTTTTGCCAAAATTAGTGATTTCAAGATAACGTTTCTCCCAAGGGGAGATAATTTTCTTTTTGACCAAGATTGCATTATAGATTCTATTTGTTTAAATTTGTCTTTGTAATTCATTTCCACCATTTCTGCTAGATTAATTGTAAACTGTAACCCTAAGAGCTTGAAAGGATCCTGAGACCAATCAAATGGAGTTCTGGTTTTATAAGTAACATTTGAACCTTTCATATTTCCTATCCATATAATCCTGGTTTTGTCTGCATTTATTCTTAATCCCGAGAAACTACCAAAATAATCAAGTATATCAAGACATTTATGAAGGCTCTTTTCAGTACCATTTAGAATAACAGTTGTGTCATCTGCGTACTGTGTTAATTTGCATTCGATATTATTGATATTGATACCAGAGATATCTTTCTCACTCCTCAGCATGATAGCCAGAATCTCTGCACAGATGAGAAAAAGGTATGGTGACAGAGGATCTCCCTGGCGGCAACCTCTCGATATTTCAAAAAAGCTAGAGGCATAACCATTCACCAGTACGCACGATTGTATGTTGGTATAAAAAATATCCACCCACTTCCGTAATGAAGGCCCAAAATTAAAGTAGCTAAGAGATTTATGGAGGAATTCCCAATCCACAGAATCAAACGCTTTTTCGAAATCAATTAGTAGTAGCATCCCTGGTATATTATTATTTTCTGTGTACTGCATGATATCGTAAACAAGTCGTGTATTTTCACCAATTACAAGCGTCTAGTCCGTCATTCATAATCCAGCCGTCGTCCATTAGAGAATATCCGCGTCCATAATCCAAAGAATCGTCCTTCCATAAAACCGTTTTGATCTTCATTGATAATAAATGGCAGGTTTCTTTTCATTCTAAATGCAATCGCAGTGGATGCTATCTTATAAGAGACATTCAATAATGAGATAGGTCTCCAATTTTTTAGAAGTTGTTTTGATTTGCCTTCCTTTGGTAAACATGTGATCACCCCCTGTCTTTGAGTAACAGAAAGGAACCCTTCCTCGTATGCATAATTTAGTGCATTTAATAGATAGTCTCCAATGTTAATCCAAAAGAATTTGTAAAACTCACTTGTAAAACCATCTGGCCCAGGACTTTTTCCATTTTTTAAATGTTTTAAAGCATTCAGAAGTTCAGTCTTATTTAGGATTCCCTCCATGTCCTCACTTTGTGCCACCGTTAACTTAGGACTATCCGCATTTTCCAACAATTTGTCCAAATTTACTGAACTTGTATTTTTTTTTGTATATAATTTTTCATAGAACTGTTTCATCTCGGGCATGACTTTATCTTGGCCTTTCAGTATTTCACCGTCCTGTCTCTCAATAGTAGTTATTGATTTATTAATAAAATTTCTTTTTTCTAGATTCAAAAAGTATCTAGATGGTTTTTCGCCGTGTTCTACCCATCGAGCCTTGGATCTCATCATGATTCCTTCTGTTTTTATTTTATTAATATTTTCTAATTCTGTGTTTAACGTTTTCAAATTATCTAATATTTCCGATTTACCATTAACCTGGGTGGTTTCATCAAGTGTAATTGTTAACTTTGAGATTTTTGTTATTAATTCTAATTCTTTCTGTTTTCTCTGCTTGTTTTTATAACTTGCATACGAGATTGTTTTCCCTCTGATATTAAGTAAAAGCGTTTCGAAAAATAGTTGATCATTAACGGTATAGCCGGGTATTTCATTTGACCTATATTGTTGCTCTGTTTCTTTTATTATGGCAATGATACTCTTCACATAAACGGGGTCTTTTAATAACGAGTTGTTAAACTTCCAGAAACCCCTTCCATTAGGAAGATCAGTTAATTTAAGCGTGATGCTTATAGTTGAGTGATCCGATCGATAACTGGGATGTATTTGCGTATTATCTATAGCATGTAATAGATTCTGGGATACTAGGAAAAAGTCTAGGCGGGCTTGTTTGACTGGAGTAGGTTGTCGCCAGGTATACCTCCTTACAGATGGGAAATTGTTCCTCCAAGGATCAATTAGGTCAAGGTTTTCTTTCATAGTTTTAACGCTTTCTCTGGACTTTGGATGGTTAATTTTAACGTAATTGTGTACGTATCTAATATTGGGTCCTGAACTAAATTCCAGTCTCCACACAATACTATGTTCATTACCTCATTCTTCAATTAATGGTTGGATATGTTCAAAAAATTCCGGACTGTCACTATTTGGAGCATAAATAGAAATAGAGTCAATCGCTTACCACCTACTTTCAATGGCCAAGTAATTTCCATTTTGTTTGTCTTTCTTATATCTGACTACATCAAACTCAAAATTATTATTCATTAGTATAGCGACTCCTCTTGCATTACTCATCAATGGACTAATAAAACAATCGAAACCCCACTCTGCCTTTATCTGTCTGATCTTTTTTTTACTGAAATGTACATCTTGTAAGCATATTATATTATATTTCTTTTCTCTTAAATGCCGAAATACGTCTCTCCTCTTTTTCTCATCTCCTAAACCTCGACAGTTGACCGACACAATCGTTACTTTTTCGTCCATTTTTTATGATACAAAATAGATAAATGTTGAGTATGGGTTATTGCGGGCATTACTCTACGTCCAACACCAATTGAACCTGTTACATTTTCAAAAAATACAATTGCAAAAGTAAGGGATGGTAAGGGAAACCAATTATGGCAACATTAAACAAAGCCCGCAATCACAAATTATATCTCAAGTCAAGTTCATTCCCAACCAAATTCGAATTAGGAGGGCAGTGATGCAACAGTTCGAAAGGGGGGTGATGTGGTTGGGTTTAATGTAGTAAAAAACCCCATCACTCTTCCAGTCTTGTACCACTGATTTCTTCATTTTAGTCATGGCGGCTTTCAGAAGGAGGGCATAGAGGTATATCGTGGCCAGGGGAGCCTTTCTAGATATGGAGCCACCTCAAAATTTTCATATGTAGGTCACAGCAGCCTTTTTTGAAACTGGCCGCCAGAAGCCCATATTATCATCTAGAATTCTGCACTGTTTTATCTGTTTGGCAATATTTTTGTTGGTCATTTGTCAGCATATTGATACAAAATCCCACATCAATGTTGGACAAGTCATATGGCCCTGACAGCAATCTTGGATTTCAAGATGGCTGCCATACGAAGCCAATTTCAGTCAATAATTTATTATCCGTGCAATATACATTATTCGTGTTAATACACTGTAATTTTAGGGTATGGCATGATGAATATTTCACAATAGCTATGGTGTAATACTGGCCACCTTGGATTTCAAAGATGGTCTCCGTCTGAGCCTTATTTAGTTCATATTTATATATTTATTCCAATGACCAATCACAAACTTCGAGGTTAAGAAAGCTTCACTGTAGAATTGTGTATTCCCAAGAGAGAATTATCTGCCACCTGGGGTTTCGAATTGGCGACCATAGAAAAATATTTTTTCAAAATCTTATTAGCAAACCAAGTTATAAACTTTCCAGGGCTCGAAAATTGAAATTTTAGTTAGTAGTCATTTGGCGACTAGTGGTGAAAATCTACTCGCCATGGTGGCGAGTAAACAAAAAATCTTGTCGCCAGCTGCAGAAAGTGAAGGCCCGTTGGTCGCCAATGTCAGCCGTTACAATGGCTTTGCTGGTGTTTTTAGTCTCCCTTTTCACACAGACTTTTGTTTCCTGGAATGTAAATTGCATTGTGAAGAAACGTCTGCATCGAATGTTTACCTTACTTCGTCTTAGTTGACCCAGGGACGTTTGCAAAAAGGAACCCAAAACCCTCCGCTTTAGTCACGAGTACAGACGGCTGCACCCACTATGATATACCAATATTCCGGAGATCTAAAACTGGTTCGTGCAATCTGCATCAACGATTTCCACAATCAAGATTAAAGTTATAATAAGGAACACGCCAGTTAAAACGTTATGATTCTTTCCAATGTACAGTTCGTCAAATTTTGCATACATGCAGGAGGGGTATTTTTTCCTGAAACTTCTCTATTATTACAATATTGCCCCAAATCCCATCATTCTGGAATGCTCCCAAGGGAAATAACTCTTGAAGAATTTTGTCAGTTTCAATCGCAGGATATGGATCGTTGTCTCAAATCTGATGCGGATTAGACGATGTTGTTCTCAATAAAACAACATATTTATTGTAAGTATAGTACATGGTAACGTGAGGTGGCAACAACATCGATTAATCAGCATTGCTTTATTGAGAACAACATCGACTAATCAGCATTGTTTTATTGATTTGAGGCACAGTCCTGTGGCGTCTATTGTCTGCCCGCTACTGTCACGAGAGCATAGGGGCGATACAGTCCGCTGTGCCAGTAATGCTTCAATCACGGACGTGTCAGCTCCTTCCCGGTCAATGGCACCCCGACGACCAAGTTCTCATCAAGAGATTTCAAACAACAACACAGAAGACATGGGCAACATTTACCGTTGGCGAGCGCATGGCGATTAACTAATGGGTCGGTACAAATATCAATTGGCGAGTAAACCAATTTTTTGATCGCCACAAAGCGAATGAATTACAATTTTTACTCGCCAAGGGCCTTTTTCTGATCGCCAATGGCGACCAACGAGCGTATTTTTCGAGCCCTGCTTTCCATAAAAAACATGAGGCACCAGAGGTGCTACAACTCCTCAGCCCCTGAACAGTCCAGACCAAGATGTTTTTATGGATGTAGAAGTTTGGATGCATAGCAGACAGTTATGGCATGCAAAATGCAAACCCAAGCCACAATTCAGACAGATGAACGAATGGATACACTGACACAATGACGGATGGACAATCGGAATCCAGTATACCCCTACTATGTTCAGGGGTATAAAAAGATGTATAAAGATGTATATTACAAGATTAAGTTATCACTGATATATGGAGATATACACTACAGAATTTACGCACTGAAGTTTAGAGATGTATATTACAGCAGTAAGTTATTGCGCTGATGTAGGGAGATGTACATTACAGAAGTTGTCGCATTGATGTATGGAGATGTACATTAAGGCATTAAGTTATCGCACTGATGTATGGAGATGTATATTACAGCATTAAGTTTTCACATTGATGTATGGAGATGTACATTACAGAAGTTGTCACATTGATGTATGGAGATGTATATTACAGCAGTTAAGTTCTCTCATTGATGCATGAAGATGTACATTACAGCAGCATGTTGTTGCACTGATGTATGAACATTTATATTACAGAAGTTATCGCACTGGTAAGTTATCACATTGATGTATGAAGATGTACATTACAGAAGTTCTCGCGTTGATGTATGGAGATGTATTTTACAGTAACAAGTTTTTGCACTGATGTATGGAGATGTATAGTACAGCAGTAAGTTTTCGCATTGATATATGGAGATGTACATTACAGAAGTTGTCGCATTGATGTATGGAGTTAATAGAATTTAACTTCGCTTTTTCAGTAATTTTGGGGTATCGATAGGACAGCTATTTCAATGCCAGGTTGGAATTTATTGATGAGCACAACAAGGGCACCAGCCGCACCAAGGCCATCAGGTTATTGTGTCAGTTTGACAGTGGCCCTGATGCTGTAGGTATGTCAACATACCCTTGCAACACATGGGACCTAAATTAAAAAGTTGTTTGTTTGGGGTAACAGTCCCTGGTCAGTGCGAACAGGTCAGTCAGTCGAAGGTTTATTTTATTTTTTTATTGGTCAGTCAGTTCACTGTCTGTCGCGCATTACGATAGGATGGGATTTTCAACAAAATATCGGAGCCAGTTTATCTCAAAGCATTGAAATTCTTCACAGTATCTGTATGTAATTTGTGCATTTTTATTCTGAAATTTCAAGAAATCTATTCAGAATAAAAAAATCTCCAATACCTCGCATGTTACATGTCATTTTCATAGCGCCTAGTCACAATGGTACAACACTGCAAGCCCAACATCATTCTGCTTTTCTTTGATTCTGGACAGATTTCCTTCAAATTTCTGAAATTACATATAGATACTGTGGGGAATTTCACTTCTCTGAGAAGAACTGGCACACTGAGGAGAACATATATTGTCGAAAATCCTATCCCATCGCTACGCGAGACAGATAATACACAGGAGCTTGTTGATGGTCAGTTATTAATTATGATATTAATATTCCTATGTATATATACTCTCCTACTCTATTAATGGAGTAGGAGAGTATATATATATTAATATCATAAGTATTAACTGACCATCAACAAGCCCCTGTTAGACAATAATTCCAAAAAATAAAAAAATTATGAATCAGGTATTCCTTGTAGTTAATGACAAAAAAGTTACTGCTTTTTGGTATGACTGCCAAATATATATGCCCTAAAATGCAGCAGAAATTTATCCCAAAATATCATGTCAAGGATGCCGCAAGAACCACGAATAAGCGTAACTTGTCGTTGATGTTGTTGTTGTTTAACTCCAGGCCTGTCAGATTGACCGTCGGCTCCACCAGTCCACACTGCCGTCTTCGGTTAGACATGTTAGACAGCTACCTCTCTTCCCTCTGAGAATTATAGCCAAAATGTATGACTTCTCTCGACGTAACTCGGTATCAAATAGACAACGAATGATAATTAATATATTAACGAAAAAACTTTCTCACAGATCACCTGTTATCACTTCAACCGGCCACTGCCGTTGTTGTCTCCGACGGAATTTTCAATTCATGCCTTTGCTTTGCGCTTCCATGATGGACGTACATCAACCAGAAAAGAGACAAATATTTATTCTCGTCATAACTATACCGTACTGCAAATGTGCTTGAAGAGTTCACCCCATTGGCAACCTGAGTTGAATCCCATTTATTCGGCACAGTGGCCATTTACGGTTCTTCTTCCTGACAAAAACACAGCAGGGCCGCCATTTTTTTTCAAGCATGCGGTCTCGCGTCGGGAACCCTCGTGTTACTTTACCATGTTACAAATTTTGAGGACTCCCGATTACCACTTAGTCCGGGAAATCAGCGAGACTGTTCCCACGAGTTTTCGAACATTTGATTTTCTTCGACAGATTTAGGGAACAAAAAAATATATATATAAATATATATACATTTGGGTTTTTAAGTTTTGAGTCTCAGATTTAGATTTTTAATTAAGGTCCGGCTGTGAAGGGGAGTGGTTCATTGAGTTCTGTGATATGATAATTAAGCCCTCTTTCTTGCCAGTGCTTGGTGTAACACTTTAATAATAATAATAAGCTTTATTTCAAGAGGGTGGTACAATACTCAGTCAGCTGTAGGCTGATCTACCCTGAGGCCCTCACACACACACACACATGTACAAAATCAGCATCAATAGAGAAGAATATTGACAGACATATATTCAGTAAAATAAAATAGTACTAATCAAACATTTTTCATATATTGAGTTCTAAAACTCTGCACTGAGGAAGCACTACGGCATTCTGGTTTTAGTGAATTCCACAAAACTGAACCAGAGTATGACAGAGACTTTTTGAATAGTTCAGAATGTGGAAGGCGAATTTTCAAATTGTTATTTGTGTGAGAACAGAGAATCCTATGACTAGAGATATTGTTCGAGAAGAGTTCTTTCATATAATGTGGGTAGTGATCATTAAGAGATTTATACACAGTAACAGCCTTGTGGTATTTTACATACTCTTCAATATTTTGCCAACCCAGAGTTTTCAATAACTCAGCTGTAGAAGTACTTTTGGTTTTGTTCAGAATAAGTCGAGCAGCAGTTTTTTGCAGTTTATTTACTCGATCCAGAAGATGTTTGGAACAATTTCCTCATATGGATATACAGAAGTTAATGTGAGGCAACACATAACCATTATAAAAAATCAGTCGAGTATTCTGTGGAAGTAAATTCCTGTGTTTTCTCAATATGGACAGCATGGAGGATATTTTATTGCAAATGGTGTCCACATGATT
>JAVTVY010007863.1:0-46974 GCA_036873755.1 Hanleya hanleyi
GAGTTGCTTGTCAAGTGTCATAGTTGCTAGTCTTCAACGTTGGAACGATGAAAGTTACTCCCAAATACTTGAAGATCAATCACTGCTGATACCCTTAAAGTGTTAACTGTGACACTCCAGTTTTTAGTGTGTAATCCCATACGTACATGTTTTAAGATGTAGGATGCCACACATGTGTATGAGATGATTCGTCTCCATGATCACTTGGGAAATCCTGTGAACAAAGAAGTAGATAGGGTAGCATACACTGTAAACTTAGGCGTTAACTTATTGACCGCCTAAATTGTGACACTATTGGACGCGTAATTGTGTTCAAACTATTAACTTCCATGTTCAATTTTGAAATTTAAGCATTCAAACCTTCAATGCAGGTATTCAAATGCAGAACGCATTGTTGAACTATTTTAACACGCGTGTTAAACTTGTGAACACTTATGTTAAGAGTTTAGAATGCTATTGTCCAAACTTTGAATACGTGTGTTGAAGTTGTTCAATAATGCGTTCTGCATTTGAATACCTGCTTTAATGCTTTGAATGTTAAAGTTCAGAATTGAAGATGGAAGTTAACAATTTGAGCATGAAAGTTAACAATTTGAACACAATTACGCATCCAGTAAGGAGTTCAGTAAGTTAACACCCAAGTTTACAGTGTATGAAAAAAACTCCATCGAGACTTATTTTCACAACAGGTGTTTTGACAGCTAAAACAACAGCTGATAAATAGCTCTAATGTTATTCAATACCTCAGTACTCACAGCACGTGTCAGTTGCGGCGACATCAGAACGACATTTCTGGCACGCTACACATACTAGAAACCTGGCTATTTCTCCACACGTCTTCTTGTCGTATGCTATTTAAATGTGCTAATACGGTGTTAATAAAGTAAAAAAAAAAAAATTGTAACTATGTTCTGTTCAAAGAAAATACCCAAGTTTGATTTTGTTGATGCTCACAGTCTAAAGTGACATGAAACAGAGTCGTTTGAAATTGGGGTTTTGTCTGTTTTTGACTGTTCGTATACATTTTAGGATGGATTTGTTTATGGTCTAAAATATGACACCTTGAACCAAAACGATATAATATTTTCACAGTCGCCATATCTGCCGTGCTATAACATTGTAAGATTACTTTGGTTATTTAGGTGTCATATTTTGCATAAAAAAAAGACGAAAACAATTTGAAAAGTCAGTTGATGCTGTTTTTTGTGACTGTTGAGTCTGTACTTTAACAATATCTAACTGATATATCTCAGGATGTCTGATTATTGGATGGTTTCTTGTTTTAGGCTAATTCAGACAACTATGCAGCGGCTGACAAGATGACCATGGGACCAGCCAGACCTTATCCAGTGACCTTGTACCAGGTTAATCACAAATTGAGGAGCAATGCTGAGATAAACATTGCACATATCCGGGAACCAGCTACTGATCATTCTGAGACAATTAGAGACATCGTAGAATCCAGAGAAGTATCACACAAGTCACCGTCAGCACTTGTTATATTACGCCCACATGAAAGTGGCAACAAATCAAGAGGGGCATATTGCTGTGTAAGCAGCTATTGTGTTAAGATTCACGAGGAAATTAATACTGGAGATGGACCATACAAATGCTCACGCTGTCCATATGTCTGCAAAACACGTGCTCTACTAGAGCAGCAAGAAATAGCTCATACTGGTGAAAAGCCATTCAAATGTCCACTGTGCCTATTCAGCTCTAATCATAAGGGAAACCTAAGGCAACACGAAAGAACTCGTACTGGCGAGAAGCCATTCAACTGCTCACGGTGCCCGTATAGCTGTACATATAGTGGAGACCTGAAACGACATAAACTCGCTGATACTGATGAGAAGCCATTCAAATGTCCACTGTGCCCATTCAGCTGTAAATATAGTGGAAACCTAAGGCAACATGAAAGAACTCATACTGATGAAAAGCCATATAAATGTCCACTGTGCCCATTCAGCTCTAAACGGAGTGGACACCTAAGGCAACATGAAAGAGCTCATACTGGTGAAAAGCCATTCAAATGCTCAATGTGCCCTTATAGCAGCATAAGAAAAGAAAACTTAAGGCAGCATGAAATGAATCATACTGGGGAAAAGCTATTCAAATGTCAACTGTGCCCATATAGCTCTAAACGGAGTGGACACCTAAAGCAACATGAAATAACTCATACTGGTGAAAAGCCATTCAAATGCTCAATATGCTCATATAGCTGTAATCAGATTGGAACCCTAAGGCAACATGAAAGAACTCATACTGGTGAAAAGCCATTCAAATGCTCAATATGCCCATATAGCTCTACAATAAGTGCAAACCTGAAACGACATGAACTCTCTCATACTGGTGTGGCGCCATTCAAATGCTCAATATGCCCATATAGCAGCATAACAAAAGAAAGATTAAGGCAGCACGAAATGAATCATACTGGTGAAAAGCCATTCAAATGTCAACTGTGCCCATTCAGCTGCAAACAAAGTGGAAACCTAAGGCAACATGAAAAAACTCACACTGGTGAAAAGCCATTCAAATGCTCAATATGCCCTTATAGCAGCATAACAAAAGCAAGCTTAAGGCAGCATGAAATAAACCATACTACTGAAAAGCCATTTAAATGTCAACTGTGCCCATTCAGCTGCAAACAAAGTGGAAACCTAAGGCAACATGAAAAAAACTCACACTGGTGAAAAGCCATTCAAATGCTCAATATGCCCTGATAGCATCATAACAAAAGCAAGATTAAGGTAGCATGAAATGAATCGTACTACTGAAAAGCCATTCAAATGTGAACTGTGCCCATTCAGCTGCAAACAAAGTGGAAACCTAAGGCAACATGAAAAAACTCACACTGGTGAAAAGCCATTCAAATGCTCAATGTGCTCTTATAGCAGCATAACAAAAGCTAGCTTAAGGCTGCATGGAATGAATCATACTGGTGAAAAACCATTCAAATATCAACTGTGCCCTTTCATCTGTAATCAAAGTGGACACCTAAGGGAACATTAAAGAACACATACGGGTGAAAAACCGTTCAAATGCCCACGGCGCCCTTATAGCTGTAGAAGAAGTAGAGATGTGAAACGACATGAACGCTCTCATGCTGGTGAGAAGTAGAAACCTGAAACGACATGAACTGTCTCATACTGGTGAGGCGCCATCCAAATGTTCAATATGACCATATAGAAGCATAACAAAAGAACGTTTAAGGCAGCATGAAATGAATCATACTGATGAAAAGCCATTCAAATGTCAAGTGTGCCCTTTCATCTGTAATCAAAGGGAACATGAACTCATACTGGTGAAAAGCCATTCAAATGCCCACAGTGCTCTTATAGCTGTAGAAGAAGTAGAGAGGTGAAACGACATGAACGCTCTCATGCTGGTGAGAAGTAGAAACCTGAAACGACATGAACTCATCCATACTGGTGAAAAGCCATTTAAATGCTCAATATGCTCTGTTAGCAGCACACTAAATGAAAGCCTGAAGTAGCATGAAAGAACTTTTACTGGCGAAAAACCATACAAATGTTCACTGTGTTCTGAGAGGTTTACCCGCAGGAAAACGCCCAAGAGACATAAAATAACTCAACCGAAAGTCGATCATTGCTCATGAAAGACAAGGTTGAAATTAGAAAAAGACAGTCTTCTGTCTAAATGTACTCCTTTTGTCGAAGAGAGATTGCGAGTGTGTTGGTGTCCCATATCTGGAAATTTGGAAAGTTTTGGGTTCAACTAAAAACAAATATTTAATCATAGAAAAAAACCTGAACTAATATAATAAAAATGTGAGGTGGGTATTCCACTAGGGTGGTCAGTTATGGCACTACCCCAACGATTCTAGGTGTGTTCATTGTAAAAATGTAATATAAGTTTCTGTTTGGCAGAAGTGCACATGTCTACACTTGTACATCGAAAGTTTGTTGTAATTGTCAACTTTCAATGGATGATTATGAAACTTGGTACACATGTTTATTATGATTGGAGGATATACCTGTGCTGTTTATGATATGAAGTATTATCTTTTTTTTTGTATATCATTGCAAGTGTAATTCTGGAAGTCTCACCCAAGTTTGAATTGAATTGAATTTTATTCACCAAACAAATGAAAAACACAAAAAAAAAACAAAAAAAAACAAAACAAATGAAAATGTATATACAAAAATATGGTATCAATTATTACAAAAATAAGCGCAAACAATATAATCTACATGTCACGGAAAATAGTGATTGCGGGAATGAAACGTCAGGGTTTACAGCCCTAGTTGCGATATCGGGGTTCAAATTTCTAGTAGATATGCTTTTAGTTTGGATTTGAATAAAGAGATGGATTTGATACATTTGACCAGAGAAGGTAGTTTGTTCCACTCTCGTGGTCCTGTAGTTTTTGTGGTATAATATGACAAGTTGGATTTATAGATGGATCGGTAGAGGTTCACATTTTGGCTTCTAGTTTGGTAACGATGTATATCTGATTGTCTCGTAAAGTAATTTTGGGCATTCTGAGTGGTGCATAAATTTAATGCACCATCAACAGACATGCGTACACATTCAATTTGGGTAGCTATAGAATTTTCAATTTTAAAAGATAATGCTAAGGTATGGTCTATCTTTTTAGATAAAGTTGTCACTCGCACTCGTTTCTGCAACACGATTAGCGGATTCAAATGAGTAATATATTTATTCCTCGAGAGAAGGTTACAATAAGACAAGTAAGCGAATATCTTTGAATATTATGGTATGTATAATGTTTTCTTATTTATTGATTTTTTTTATGTAATTGATGATTCCGATATTTTGTGAAATTTTATTACAAGATATATGATGTCCAGAAATAGCTAACTCGACATCGATTGATCGCTTTCGGGTATTTGTCCATGGCCGTAGACAAGGGGGGGGGGGGGGCATGGGGGGCTATAGCCCCCCCAAATATTGCAAGACAAAAACAAATAGACATGTTTTTGTGAAATACATATTCCCCACTGCGTGTTTGTCAGAGGGGAAATGTACAAAACACGTATTTCCTCCAAAACCACAACCTGGATGTGTCGCTGAGCTAATTAGTTTGCACAAGGTATTTTTATGTGCTGACCAAGTTTGAGGTTTAATAACCTTGGAAAGAAAATACCCACACACAAAACAAAAGAAAAAAGATAAAAAAAATAGGTTACTATGTGTGCGTTTTATTCACTGGAAAAGGCCAAGAACGCATCTCCAGCCATCTGGGATCCTGGAGCTTACGGGGCCTAGGCGGCCCCTGGACCCTAGCCTTATTGTGCTGTGATAGTATAGCCCCCCCAAATCTGAAAACTTGTCTACGGCCTTGTTGTCTTAAAGTGAACGTAAAGGTTGCGACAACACACGCACTGTGTAGAAGAACTATATTAAAAGTATCATTTGGCAGCAACAAATATTTTTTTGTGATTTTTTTCCCTTCCAAAAAAAATTTCCAAACACGGGAATTATTGACTGATGCAACAAGCGACTGGACTCGGCCATATCAGTTTATTGATTAGTCTTGTGCCAATGAAATCGCTTGTATGGAGCACGTGATATTTTCCTGTGACGTAGAATCACTTTTTTTTTGGCATCGCTGTAGCACGAATCGTAATTGCGGAGGTGGAGAGCTCGGCTGTTTCAAGCGTGTTTTGGCTGTGTTGCGTGTCTCCAGCAAGTGTTTACTGACTTGAAACGTTCCATGAACTACTCACTACTTTCGTCGACATCGGAGCGTTTTGGTTCAAACTAGTAACCCTGTCAACCTTCATTTGTCTCTTCGTCAGAACTTGAAGTCAGGCTAGCCTCCTCGTACGTCGCTATGTTTACATGCTTTCTACGCTTTCTAACTCCACGAAGTAGAGAGCTCCGAGGTGATACAACGTCATACTCTGATGTGAGATAGCCAGCATGGCGGCCGCCGGGGAACAATAATAAAACGGAGATAATTTCGTTCCTACTCGGTGCAAAAAAATCCCCAAGAATATTTGTTGCCGCTTTTTCAGTATTTCAATGTATGTCTTTCCCACAGAGTGCATGTTGCCTCAGCCTTTACGTTCACTTTATTGATGGTGTACTTTGTTTTCTGTTTATTTAGTAATAGGTGCTTGCAACGGAACCAGTTATGTATTTTATGTAATTTCTCAGATATGACTGTAACAGTGTCAGCAAGGTGTTCAGAGAAATAAACAGTTCTAGTATCATCAGCGAAGAGAGTAATTCTAAGTACGTCGGCAGCTCTATTTAAGTCGTTTATGCACACAAGGAAGATATATGGTTCCATAATAGAATAAAGAAAAAGGCTAAGAAGAGCATGAAAATTTCTGACTGGAACAGATACAAAACAATTAGAAATAAAGTTAACAATATGAAAAAACATGCCCAAGAAACCTACCATAACAATATAGAAACTGAATTAGACTCAAATAAATCTACTAACCCAAAATTTTATTGGAAAAAACTCAACCAAATTATGAATAGATCAGAAAATAGAGAAATCCCACCGTTAGTGAATATAGATGCTGACGGGAACGAACAAATTGTGGAAGATTGTATGGAGAAGGCCAACTTACTGAATGATTATTTTGCCTCTGTGTCCACTATTGATGACAATGGAGTACAGTTACCCCCCTTTAAATACAAATGTGATGGTAAAATTACAGATATCAGCATAACCGAAGAGGAAATTTTTCATATAATCCAAAACCTTGAAACTAACAAAGCTGTTGGGAATGATTTTATTAGTCATAAAATGCTTAAAGGCGTGTCACGATCAGTATGTAAACCACTTAAAATTTTATTTAATATGTCTTTATCGACCGGCAAATTCCCCAATCAATGGAAAGTCTCTAATATTATACCAGTCTTTAAAAAAGATGATAAACATTTGCCTTCTAACTACCGTCCTATTTCCCTGCTAAGCTGTGTGGCAAAAATAATGGAACGCGTGATATTTAAACATGTGTATAACCACTTGCATTCTAATAACGCTTTTTATAAGTACCAATCAGGTTTTCTTCCCGGTCATTCAACTGTACTACAGTTAATCGATTTTTATCACAATCTATGTAAAACTCTTGATGATGGGGAAATTGCTTGTGTTGTATTTTGTGACATTTCCAAAGCGTTTGACAGTGTCTGGCACAAAGGCCTTCTTTTCAAATTAAAACAGTATGGAATAGAAGACGATCTATTAACATGGTTTGAAGACTATCTGAGTGACAGATGCCACTGTGTGCAAACCGGAGTAGCCTATTCGCAAATGAGATCCGGTAACGCCGGCGTTCCACAAGGATCAGTTCTGGGACCTCTTCTTTTTTAATCTATATCAATGATATCGTTGAAAATCTTATTACTATCGCTCGCCTATTTGCGGACGATACTTGCCTGATGTATTCGTCCCCTAACATACTTGAAATTGAAGTAATAATGAACCATGATCTGCGTAAACTACAAGACTGGTCCAAACAATGGCTATTAAATTTCAATGCTTTAAAAACAGTCATGTTACTAATCAGCAATAGAAACCTAATTAATCTGCCTGAAATCTATTTATATAACACTCTTCTCCAGATATCCAATAATCACCGTCATTTAGGCTTGGTATTCCAAAATGATTGTAAATGGCACAGTCATATCCATAATATATGTTCAATTGTATGTAAAAGAATTGGAATCCTGCGCAAATTTAAATTCAAACTTAAAAGGAAAACGCTGAACCAAATCTACATCAGCTTTATCAGACCAACCTTTGAATATGCTTCTGTAGTTTGGGACAACTGCACCAAAGAACAATCCGAAACTATTGAAAAACTACAATTGACTGCAGCACGTATTGTTACTGGCCTGCCCGCTTACGCTCCAAGAGAGTCTCTTTATTTTGAAACAGGATGGGAAACGTTGAAAGCTAGGAGGGAGAATTTAAAACTATCAACCATGTACAAAATCCACAATGGTGAAGTACCGCAATACCTAGCAAATCTAGTCACTCCTCTTGTTGGTGAAGTAACACCTTACCGACTTAGAAATGATAGTAACTACACTATCCCAAAAACACGTTTAACACTATTTAAAAATTCATTGATACCTTCCGTCATTGATCACTGGAATAACCTTTCGCATGACAGTAGAAACTCGAGCTCATATAATTTGTTCAAGTCTAAAATCTCGTCCAAAAAACCACCCCCTGTGTACTACTCTGTTGGATACAGGAAAATGAATATATGTCAAACGAAATTACGACACGGCTGTAGCCAGCTTAATGGAGATTTATATCACATAAAACTTCACGAAACCGGACATTGCGCATGTGGGGAACCAACAGAGGATGCCGAACATTATTTATTATTTTGTCCGCGTTACGAAAATATAAGAAAGGAATTACTTGATAACATACCGCCAAATACAAATGTCCATCAATTGTTGTGGGGCAGTCCATCTCTCTCGCTAACTAACAATATACAAGTATTCAATGCTGTCCAAAAAATTATCAAAGATAGTCAGCGATTCAGCTAGATGTTTCTTTCGATGAAGTGGACCTGGGTGCCTCTTATTTTCCTTAAAATCAAGACGCCAATCCTTGCACGTGTAGCCTTCACATTTGTCTATCATTGCCTGTAAGAATGTATATGTTCAAATAGTGATCTGTGACTTTTTTAACAAATTTGTTAGATCTGCACTTGGAGATATGCACAAGTTAACGAGACTGTAACGTTGTATAAGTTTATATATTGTTGTTTGATTTTCTTCACAAAATTTGTTTTACCTATATTTGGAGAGGGGAAACTAAGTTGGAAGAACTTGTCCCCAATCCAATTGTTTTGAAGACAATAAAATAAGTTTAAAACAAACAATATGGTTCCAAGAATTGATCCTTATGAAGTAGTCCATAGTTTCGGATTATTCGTCCTCCTTGAAAATTGTAATACAGCAGAGCGCCCGGTTATGACCACATGATAATTATTCTTCCCTTTTTGGTACATGTAACCAGTAGTTATAGTAGCAAGCTTCTGGGTGCTACAATTCCTTCAAAACGACATATGTGGATGGGTGGCTCGGTTGAGCTATATGGTGGGTCGGTCCGCGAAGTCAATATGCCTCAGTTTCGCACATTTTTCATGTGTTTAAAATAGGGTTATGCTACATATGGAATATGTGAAAAAATCGGCACGGTCGACCCATATTTTGAATGTCTTTTGTCAAGATCTTTCCAGGAAATAAATGAAATATGGCGTATTTGGGGTCATTTCAATAGATTTTCTAAAAAGTACGAGTACGTCCCGAGGGAAGAAAATTGATCCCGGGTTAAATTTGCATGACTGGCTTGTATGTTGAATCAATGGTATAAGCATTTCCATCAATAAAATATATACATGTACATGTGTAGGGGTTTTCTGCTGGGGGAGGGGGGTGGCAACTATGAAAGACGGAACGGCTATACCAAGGCTCTATTTCCAGCAGCGATGGGCCTGCTGCTGCTGTGGACTGCACCCTTTATGCAATGTCTTGTATACAGCAAAAATATACTATGATGTATGATACGCTCTGCTGAATTGTAATAAGCCATTTGTCTTGTCATTTCGCTCAAATACCTCAATTTTATATCAATTTAATGTACACGGTCAGATCGTTCGAATGTCGGGCAGAGTATTTAGACATTTTTAAGTGTAGCACGGAACAACTACACCGATAGCATATGTTTTCAAGCAGGACTATACAGATTTACCTCCCCTTGGACAGGGCGGTTATGGCATCTAATATGCATTATCTCGGTCACCAACACCAAATTAATTACTCAACATGATATTTTCCAACATAATCTCGTCGACAACATTAAATACTGTGAAGAGGTAACTATAATCTGCGTCTCAGCAATTATTTTTTAAAGATTCTGAGAGAATTTTCAATATTAACCAGACGGAGGAAAGTACAAATTTAGCATCAATTTGACCATAATTCTAGTTATTTTTACATATTCCGTGCCTGTCTGATATGATTTAGAAGCTAGAAAGTAAGATTATAATTTGGACAATTGCTGCGAAGCCATCGTCGTTGTTATTGCGATAACATTTGAGCTATTATCTCGAAAGGTCGATTTCAGATGGAAAAAAGAACATGAAAACAAAGATGTGGGGTTTCAACAGGTAGACAATTTGAGGAGCTGTCATTATAGACTACAGTTTGTGACCTATTGGTCAGATAACTGCGAAACCAACTAATTGACTGTTTAAGAAATCCACAATGTTCTAGCTTAGAGAAAAGAATATTGTGATTCAGGATATGTCGGGCAGAGTATTTAGACTATGTCTATGAATGATAAAATACTGTAAATTTTAGATTCTTTTGTTGATGCGAGTATATCATACAAAGAACACGCAGTCGTGGAAGTAGAGTCGTTGACCCGAAAACCATATTGATTTTTTGAGATTACATCATTTGCCTCTAAAAAAATTATTATCATCGTGGCAGCAAGCTTCTCAAGTATTTTGCTAACACACGGTAAGATAGACATTGGCCTATAGTTCGACAGGATTGATTGGTCTTCTGATTTAAACATGGGTGTTATTTTAGCAGATTTACAGACGTCAGGGACAATACCAGAGGAAACGGAAAGGTTCATAATTAAACTAAGAGGCTCAGCGATATGATCAGAAACTAACTTCATATGTGACATCCGGATGTCATCTAAACCAGGTGCGGATGATTTCATATCAGTATTGTAATTTTAACAATTTCTGGGGTTGCTGCAAAGAAATGGAAATCAATTAGAACTCAAGTATCAAGATACGTTCTGAAATTGGAGTCAGTTTTAGGTATTTCGGAATCTAGGCTTGACGTTATTGTACTAAAATACTCATTGAATTTAGTGGTAATTGTTTCACTGTCAGATATTTCTGACATGAAATATCTTCGGCATTTGGATTAGTTTCTGTTCATCAGTTGGTTTATTGTTTTTCAAGTGCCCTTTTATCCTGGTTGATTTTATTATAAGAGACGGTACCGGTACGATAAGGCGGAATTTTGGCCTATACGTGCCGTGGTGCGGTTAAAATCGAAAAAATAAAATTACAACACATATAAGGGAAGTGGGAAGAAGTGCCGACATACTGACAGAGTCACATGACTTCACAGTATAGTCTTCCGGTTAACCTATTCTAAAGCACATACCAAGAATCTAACGATTCGTGATATGTGTTGTATCTCAGGTACGCCTTTATTGTACCTGTTCATGTGGCAACTTGGATGATATGACCATACGGCCCCTAGCACCGGCATAAGCGGTATTAGATACACATCTAGAGAACTATGATGGAAATGCTCTGACAACTCGTATATTGGTAATTGGTGAGTTGTTTCGCTGTGACAACCCGTACACTGGGGATTGGTGAGCTGTATCGTCGTCAGATGAAAATGACGGCATTTAACACAAAAGACTAGTCTGTAAGGCGCGATGTCGACCCAGCATCAACTTCCCACAAATGCCAACATATATCAAAGACCAAAAGGTATGTACAGGGGGCGGGCCTCGGGGACGAAATGTTCACCCGCAGAATCTCGCCATATACAGGCAAAAATTACAACACAAATAAGGGAAGTGGAAAGAAGTGCCGACATACTGAGTCACATGTCTTCACAGTATAGTCTTCCGGTTACCCAGATTACGAGGGGCTGTATATCAGCACCGACCTTCACAACGAAATCTCCCACATCAAGACCGTGTTTAGCAAGTACAACGATTATCCCAAACACCTAGTGGAAAAAACTGTAAAACAAGCCCTACAACCAAACCAGAGACAACGTACCATCAGAGAATAGGGCCCAAATATCTGAATTATTCTACCCTACATAGGCAAGACAAGTCACCAGGTCGCCAGATTACTCCAGACACGAGCCAGCATCCAGACAACCTTTGCAACCAACAGAAAACTAAAGAATCACATCAATGCGACCGGTAAAAAAGCCCAAACCACCCAACCCCAGCCAAAAGGTGTAATCTACAAGTTGGAGTGCAGTTGCAAAAAACATTACATCGGCGAAACATCAAGACCCCTCAATAAACGAATAAAAGAACACAAATCTTCTGTGACCAAACAAGACGGGAAATCAGCAGTTTCGGACCACATCAAAGAAAACCACACCCACTCAATCAACTGGAACAACACCAAACCCCTTGCCACAAACCACATGCACTGGAAAAACAGGAAACTACTGGAGGCCGTCCACATCAAAAGAACAAAACCACAACTGAACAGAGACCAGGGCCTATTCATCCCCAGCGCCTATGACCTTCTAATCCAGGAACCTCACCGTGCCTAGAAGCCCACCTTGTTAATTAATCCAGCCATCTCCACAGGCTAATCCTGTCCTATTATAAATTTCTCACCTAGTGTAATACTATTGTTATCATCCTATTGACATTTACTCAAGGAACTGTATATATACTGATTATTTACTTATTGATAGAAACTTTCAGTACTCCAAAGCCGACTGGAAAAGCTTCCAGAAAGACTGTCAATGCCTAAATCATGACGAGATATTCAATTCCGATCCAGAAATGTTCAACGAAAACATTACAAATTCACTACTAAACATAGCACAAAAATATATTCCGATATCACAACAGCGCCACAACAAAAACCCGGTACCCTGGTGGAACCCTGAGTGTGCAAAGAATATTGCGGCCAAAAAGAAGGCACTTAGAAAATTCAAAAAAAGTAGGCTCCAAAGTGATCACGCGAACTACAAGGAACTCAAAATCATAGCTGAAAAAAGTGTCAAAGAAGCTAAATCAAAATGCTGGGAAGACTTTTGCAACACTATAGATACCAAAACCAATTCAAAAAAAGTATGGAACAAAATAAAAAATATACAAGGAAAGTTAACAAACACAGTCCCTGTACTGAACAAAACTAAAAAAACGAACAAAGAAAAGGCAGAACACCTCGCCGAATCTTTCGCTTCAAACAGTAGCGATAGCAACCTGAAACCAGAATTCAGAAAAATTAAGGAAGAAACAACGATAGAAAACGATTTGGACGATCATTTAGAAAACTATCTCAATGCAGACTTCAATATTAATGAATACCGCAAAGCTATACACTGTAAAAAAGAGAGCTCACCTGGTGAAGACAAACTAGAATACACGATCCTTAAACACCTACCAAATAAAACACAGAAACTAATTTTGAAACTAATTAATGTCAGCTGGCAGACCAAACAACTTCCAAGTAAATGGAAAACATCTATCGTTATCCCAATCCAAAAACCGGGTAAAGATCCATCAGACAGCAACTCTTACCGCCCAATTTCTCTCACTTCAAATCTATGCAAAATAATGGAAACTATGGTAAAGAATAGACTGGAATTTCATATGGAAAACAACAACTTATTAAACAAAACCCAAAGCGGCTTTCGTAAGAACAGAAGTACATTAGACCATATAACCAGATTACAACACTCGATAAAAAAGGGGAATGCCAAACATCAGTACACACTAGGTATCTTCCTAGACATAGAAAAAGCATTTGACCTTGTATGGCAGGACGGCATAATTATTCAATTAAGCAAACTTGGGATTAAGGGAAGGATGCAACACTGGATAAAAAACTTCCTAAACAACAGAAATTTTAAAGTTCGCCTAGGAAACACCCTATCCACCGACCATCAACTAGACAACGGTACCCCTCAGGGAAGCGTCATTAGCCCCACCCTTTTTAACATCCTCATCAATGGCCTAGCCGATGAAATTGACACGAAACATCCAGAAGTAGAACAGTCCCTATTTGCTGACGATTCTGCCCTCTGGAAAACCGCACGTTCCATCAAAAAACTTACATGTATAATGCAAAAAACACTAAATACAATTAGCGGTTGGGCGGATAAATGGGGCTTCAAATTTTCCGCTCTCAAAACAACGGGTATTATATTCTCAAACAATAAACACATTGACGTTAAACTAACACTAGGAGGTCAGAAAATTGAATTCAAAAATAGTGTTAAATATCTTGGTATGATCTTTGACAGAAAACTCACATGGAAAGACCACATCGGTCAACTAGTTCTCCGGTGCAATAAAGACCTGAACCTCATGAGGTGTGTGTCTGGGACAAACTGGGGAGCGAATAAATATAGTTTGATGAAATTATACCAAACGCTCATTAGGTCAAAAATAGATTACGGGTCCATCGCCTACCAATCAGCATGTAAGACACAACTAAAAAGAATAGACAGCATTCAATATTCTGCTCTAAAAATAGCTACTGGAGCCTTCAAGGGAACCGCCCTATGTAGTCTTCAAATAGAAACCAATGAGAAACCTCTTCATTTAAGACGAGAGGAACTGTCCCTGAAATATGCAGGAAAAACTAGAGCTAAGGGCGAAAATCACCCATGCCACAAAATTTTTGAAGATAAAAGTGAATATGAATATTTAAAGAAAAACTGGGGAAAAGACTCCGCCCCCCTCGGCTACACCGTAAATAACCTATTCCAAGAGCACGAAATACCCATCGCACACATCTGCGACACAGACAAAATCATTAGACCACCTTGGGAATTAGAGTCGCCCCACGTGGACACAAGTATTCACGACTACCTCACAAAGAAGGACAACCCAGACTTTATAAGAGCCACCACCCTTGAATATATCAACCAAAACTGGAAAAATTACATAAAAATCTATACAGACGGATCCAAAAACACAAGTAATAACACAGGATCAGCTTTTGTTATACCTGAGCTCGACATACAAAATGGTTTCAAACTTCCAGACAATATGTCTGTATACACTAGTGAACTGATTGCCATAATTAAGGCTCTCGAATGGATCATCGAGCACAAACCAATCCGTGCGGTGATACTTAGTGACTCCCTTAGTGGACTCACATCCATTAAAAATTCTATATCTGACAGTAGACCTGATCTCATACACAAAATAGAATGTATATGTACACAAATACACAACGAGGGTATAGACGCCATTTTAGCTTGTCAACATCAGAGGTAACGAAGCAGCCGACAAAACTGCCAAAGACAGTCTTGCTAAAGCTACACACGATGTGCCAATAGGATTAGGATATAAAGAACTCAACACTATCATTAGACGCAAAATAGATAGCAAGTGGCAAAAGGAATGGAACGAAGAAGAACGTGGACGGTGGTTACATAAGATCCTTGATGGAGAGAAAAGACAAGTCCAGGGATTCCAGTTAGACAATAAACGTGATGACCGCATAATCACCAGATTCAGACTAGGCAAAACCGGACTTAAATCACATCTGTCCATGCTTCTGAAAAACACCTCACCACTCTGTACCGCATGCAACAATGTAGAAGAAACAATAGAACATGTCTTACTTGAATGCCCTAAACACTACCCACAACGCGAGACACTTAGAAACGAATTAAAAGAATTCAACACTCCCTTAACATTACCAGCGATATTAAACCCTAAGCCTCCGATTAGAAAACAGGTGTTCAAGTCCTTAATAGATTTTATAAAAACTGCTGGCTATTATTCCAGTATATAACACTACCCCCGTGCATGCGCAACACTAACTAACAATGTCAGCATTGGCCAAAATTTCTCTTTTGGAATAAAATTTAGGCAATGTGGGCACCGGAGATACCATGTTCCGTGTGGGCCGGTTACCACATTAGTCTCAAAAATCGGAGGCCAAGACCAATCAACATCCCTGCGACAATATTGGCCAAAAATCTCTCTTTCGCAATAAAATAGGCAATGTGGGCACCGGAGATACCATGTTCCGTGTGGGCCGGTTGCCACATTAGTCTCAAAAATCGGTGGCCAAAACCAATCAACATCCCTGCGACAATATTGGCCAAAAATCTATCTTTCGCAATAAAATAGGCAATGTGGGCACCGGAGATACCATGTTCCGTGTGGGCCGGTAACCACATTCGTCTCCAAAACCTAAAGGCCGCTACCAATTCAACAACCAAGGACATAAATCATTAGCACACGTCCAAGAAACATCCACGCACACAGATAATGTCACTCACAAAAATGAATACTACACAGTGTTTCATCTTATACTTTCAGAAATGGAGATGAACACGATGAAGGTCCTCATCAAACAGACAACAAACAGAACACTGACGACGACACAATTTTTTAAACAGCACCTCACGGCACACCGAAGACCAAAGACGGGCTGGACAAGACTGAAAACAGAAGACGGATGACGATCACAAGAATACCAACATCGCCGCACAACAAGAAACCTCCGGAACCAGAACATCACATCCTAAACCACACCGACACGATAACCCATAGATGGCACCGAACTGACGCCTTAACACAGAATATGATCCTTTGACTTTCACACAATATAGGACGTAGACCTGCCGTCCTGTGCCCCAATACACACTCCAAGCAATTGTTACAGGCACAGATTTCTGGAAGAACCCACCCTGTTCCCAAGGGCGTCCTTACGCCCATGGTTCTCCCAGTTTTTTTCTGGACGGCTTTGTGCGTTCAAAGGGGTACCAAGACAAAGGAATCATACACGCGATTACAGTGAACTCATATTTACCAGTATAACTTAACCAAAAACCAAAAAGAGACTTACGAACTTGTACATATAGCGATTCTTATTTACTTCTATTGATATCTCCTACTAATCTCTCATTGTTATTTATTTATTTATTTATTTATACATTTAGCACTGGAAAAGAAATTCAATAAACAAAGTAATGTACCGCGAAATTCAAATAAAACATTGAGTTGATGGGCCGCGAAATCCGAATGGGAAGCGGCCCTTAAACTACAATTTCAATCATTGATAGAAACTAATGAAAAACCCTTACACTTAAGACGAGAAGAGCTGTCAATGAAATATGCAGGGAAAACAATAGCCAAGGGCGAAAACCACCCATGCCACAACATGTTTGGCCCAAAAACCGAATACGAATTCCTAAAAAGGAAATGGGAAAAAGACTCCGCACCATTCGGTTACACGATAGAACGACTATTCCAAGAACACGACATCCCTATATCTTGTATCTCTGACACTGACAAGGTCAATAGACCACCATGGCAACTAATCACACCACACGTGGACACGAATATACATAGCTACATCACCAAACAGGACAACCCAGAGCATATAAGAGTCACTGCCCTCGAATATATTGACACACATTGGAAAAATCGCTTGAAAATATATACAGACGGCTCCAAAAACACAAGTCACAATACAGGTTCTGCATTCGTTATACCAGAACTTGACATTCACGAAGGTTTCAAACTACCAGACAATATGTCTGTATACACCACTGAATTAGTCGCCATAATCAAGGCTCTCGAATGGGTTCTTCAGAACCGACCTGTTTCCACCGTTATTCTTAGCGATTCCTTAAGCGGACTGGTATCTATAAAGAACTCCAAATCTGACAGCAGACCTGACCTCATACACGAAATAGAAATTTTATGTACACAAATACGAGACAATGACATTGACGCCATTTTAGCTTGGATTCCCGCCCACGTGGACGTTAGGGGAAATGAAGCCGCTGATAGGACAGCCAAAGACAGCCTCACCAAAACTGCACCTGACGTGCATATAGGACTAGGAACCAAAGAACTGAATTCTATCATTAAAACCAGAATAGATAGTAAATGGGAGAAGGAATGGAACGAAGAAAACCGAGGTAGATGGCTACATAGTATTCTAGATAAGGGGAAAAGAAGGAGTTTTGGATTCCAGCTAAACAGTAAACGTGACGACCGCATCATCACAAGATTAAGACTAGGCAAAACAGGACTAAAATCTCACTTATCTAAGCTAATAAAAAACACATCACCACTATGCACTTCATGCAACAACGAAGAAGAAACGATAGAACATTTTATACTCAAATGCCCAAAACATGACCTCTATCGCCGAACACTGGAAAACGAACTCAAAAACTTAAATGTCCCTCTGTCGTTGGCTTCTATATTAAATCCTAAACCACCTCTTATAAACAAAGTATACTCCACCTTACTAGCTTACATCAAATCTACTGACTATCACTCTACCATTTAATACCATATGGTTACACCAAGACACCAATAAACCTAGGACCAAATTTGAATAAATGTAGCACGCTTAGAGTCAAAACTATTTTACAGGGGCGGAAATAAGGGTCAGTGATCAGAAATGACTGATCAAATTTGGACACTAACCAATCAAAATGCCATAGCAATAACATAGACAAATTCACTGATCAAATTAAAAGCTCCTAATAACGAGCTCCGACCAAATTGTGTTCCCTTATTTCCAACCCTCGTTAACGAATGTTAACCGTCCGGTCTTCATGCAGGGGCAGAAGACTGGAGGTTATATGAAACATTCACAATCGGCTTTAACTATAATAATATTTTTATTTATAATATTTAGTACCTAATTATTTATTGATATTGATCATGTGTGACTTAGATCACGATAGTGCCAGTCGATGGCAAAAAATAACACCAGAAAACAAGAAACTACAAACTCTTCTATTCTTTGTAATACAGGCACAGCACACTGAAGACCACAGACGAGTAAGACCAGCCATGAAACAGAACACCGATGACGACAAATATTATGAAACAGCACCAAATGGAGATAAACATGCATGAAGATCATCATCGTCGGACAACAAGAACGTCCAGAATACTCGACCCTGTACCACGCTATAGACAGGCTACTCCACCGAACTGAGCAACCAGAATACCAAATCCTAAACCACACAGACATGCTACCCCATATATGACACCGAAATGACGCCTCAACACATATCATCCTTTGACTTTCACACAATATAGGACGTAGACCTGCCGTCCTGTGCCCCAATACACACTCCAAGCAATTGTTACAGGCACAGATTTCTGGAAGAACCCACCCTGTTCCCAAGGGCGTCGTTAGGGAAGTCGATTCGAAAAATCCTGAAGACGCCCATGGTTCTCCCAGTTTTTTCTGGACGGCTTTGTGCGTACAAAGGGGTACCAAGACAAAGGAATCATCCACGCGATTAGACCAACAGTGAACTCATATTTACTAGTATAGCTTAACCCAAAAAACCCGAAAGAGACTTACGAACTTGTACATAGCGACTCTTATTTACTTCTATTTACATCTCCTGCTAATCTATCATTGTTATTTATTATTTATTCATTTATTTATTTATTTATTTATTTATTTATTTATTTATTTATTTATTTATTTATTTATTTATTTATTTATTTATTTATTTATTTATATATTTAGCGCTGGAAAAGATATTAAAAGAAAACAAAGAAATGTACCGCGAAATCCAAATAAAACATTGAGTTGATGGGCCGCGAAATCCGAATGGGAAGCGGCCCTTAAACTACAATTTCAATCAATCAATATTGATGTTATTATGGCAAGCTATACGGGTGTTCCAAAATAATAAACCTATAAATATAGTGAACCTGTACTCCCCTGGCACTATAAAAACAATATCACAAAAAGAACTAAACAAAATCACCCAAAAATATGACTCGCCAATCATAATTTGCGGAGATTATAATAGTCATAATCCAATCTGGGACGAAACCTGCACCACGTCAGATGATAGAGGTAAATCAGTAGAAAAATGGTTAGATGACAATAACCTCGTATTTCTGAACTCAGGAGAAGGGACGAGAATAGATATGCGAACCGGTAAACTCACTGCAATTGACCTAACTATAGTCTCTCCCGAACTATCAGTTAAATCTGAATGGGCAGTTCTACCAGATACATTAGACAGTGACCACTTTCCAATCCTAACCAAATTCAGCATGAAACCAGATTTTGAAAAGACAGACCCTCTCCCACGCTTCCAATACTCGAAGGCAGACTGGGAAAGCTTCCAAAACGATTGCAAAAGCCTAATTCGTGACGATCTACTTAGTAATAATATAGAGACTTTCAATGAAAATATAACCAGCAAACTTCTAAACATAGCACAAAGGCATATTCCAGTTACGAATACGCGGCCCAACAAAAATCCAGTGCCTTGGTGGGACCAAGAGTGTGGAAAGAACATCGCAGCAGCCTATACGTGCCGTGGTGCGGTTAAAATCGAAAAAATAAAATTACAACACATATAAGGGAAGTGGGAAGAAGTGCCGACATACTGACAGAGTCACATGACTTCACAGTATAGTCTTCCGGTTAACCTATTCTAAAGCACATACCAAGAATCTAACGATTCGTGATATGTGTTGTATCTCAGGTACGCCTTTATTGTACCTGTTCATGTGGCAACTTGGATGATATGACCATACGGCCCCTAGCACCGGCATAAGCGGTATTAGATACACATCTAGAGAACTATGATGGAAATGCTCTGACAACTCGTATATTGGTAATTGGTGAGTTGTTTCGCTGTGACAACCCGTACACTGGGGATTGGTGAGCTGTATCGTCGTCAGATGAAAATGACGGCATTTAACACAAAAGACTAGTCTGTAAGGCGCGATGTCGACCCAGCATCAACTTCCCACAAATGCCAACATATATCAAAGACCAAAAGGTATGTACAGGGGGCGGGCCTCGGGGACGAAATGTTCACCCGCAGAATCTCGCCATATACAGGCAAAAATTACAACACAAATAAGGGAAGTGGAAAGAAGTGCCGACATACTGAGTCACATGTCTTCACAGTATAGTCTTCCGGTTACCCAGATTACGAGGGGCTGTATATCAGCACCGACCTTCACAACGAAATCTCCCACATCAAGACCGTGTTTAGCAAGTACAACGATTATCCCAAACACCTAGTGGAAAAAACTGTAAAACAAGCCCTACAACCAAACCAGAGACAACGTACCATCAGAGAATAGGGCCCAAATATCTGAATTATTCTACCCTACATAGGCAAGACAAGTCACCAGGTCGCCAGATTACTCCAGACACGAGCCAGCATCCAGACAACCTTTGCAACCAACAGAAAACTAAAGAATCACATCAATGCGACCGGTAAAAAGCCCAAACCACCCAACCCCAGCCAAAAGGTGTAATCTACAAGTTGGAGTGCAGTTGCAAAAAACATTACATCGGCGAAACATCAAGACCCCTCAATAAACGAATAAAAGAACACAAATCTTCTGTGACCAAACAAGACGGGAAATCAGCAGTTTCGGACCACATCAGAGAAAACCCCACCCACTCAATCAACTGGAACAACACCAAACCCCTTGCCACAAACCACATGCACTGGAAAAACAGGAAACTACTGGAGGCCGTCCACATCAAAAGAACAAAACCACAACTGAACAGAGACCAGGGCCTATTCATCCCCAGCGCCTATGACCTTCTAATCCAGGAACCTCACCGTGCCTAGAAGCCCACCTTGTTAATTAATCCAGCCATCTCCACAGACTAATCCTGTCCTATTATAAATTTCTCACCTAGTGTAATACTATTGTTATCATCCTATTGACATTTACTCAAGGAACTGTATATATACTGATTATTTACTTATTGATGTCATTATGGCAAGCTATACGGGTGTTCCAAAATAATAAACCTATAAATATAGTGAACCTGTACTCCCCTGGCACTATAAAAACAATATCACAAAAAGAACTAAACAAAATCACCCAAAAATATGACTCGCCAATCATAATTTGCGGAGATTATAATAGTCATAATCCAATCTGGGACGAAACCTGCACCACGTCAGATGATAGAGGTAAATCAGTAGAAAAATGGTTAGATGACAATAACCTCGTATTTCTGAACTCAGGAGAAGGGACGAGAATAGATTGCGAACCGGTAAACTCACTGCAATTGACCTAACTATAGTCTCTCCCGAACTAGCAGTTAAATCTGAATGGGCAGTTCTACCAGATACATTAGACAGTGACCACTTTCCAATCCTAACCAAATTCAGCATGAAACCAGATTTTGAAAAGACAGACCCTCTCCCACGCTTCCAATACTCGAAGGCAGACTGGGAAAGCTTCCAAAACGATTGCAAAAGCCTAATTCGTGACGATCTACTTAGTAATGATATAGAGACTTTCAATGAAAATATAACCAGCAAACTTCTAAACATAGCACAAAGGCATATTCCAGTTACGAATACGCGGCCCAACAAAAATCCAGTGCCTTGGTGGGACCAAGAGTGTGGAAAGAACATCGCAGCAAAGAAAAAAGCACTCAGAAAATTCAAAAAAAGTCGACTCCAGAGTGACCATGAAAGATATAAGGAACTGAAAAGTATAGCAGAAAAAAGCGTCAAAGAAGCCAAATCAAGATGCTGGGAAGATTTTTGCAACACTATCGATACGAAAACTAAGTATGGAATAAAATAAAAAGCATTCAAGGGAAAGCAACTAACACTATACCCGTACTAAACAAAACAAAGAGAACTAATCTCGAAAAGGCAGAATATCTTGCTGAATCATTCGCATCAAACAGTAGCGATAGAAACCTGAAACCAGAATTCAGAAAAATCAAACAAGAAACGATCCTGGAAAATGACATAAATGATTATATAGAAAACTACCTTAACGGAGACTTTACTATCAATGAATACAGAAAAGCTTTTCCCTTTTTAAAAAGAAAGTTCACCCGGCGAAGACAAACTAGGGTATACAATCCTAAAACACCTACCAAACAACACTCAGGAACTAATTCTAAAACTAATTAATGTGAGCTGGAAGACCAAACAACTCCCGACCAAATGGAAATCATCTATTGTTATCCCAATACCAAAACCTGGTAAAGATCCATCAGACAGTAAGTCATATAGGCCGATCTCACTCACGTCAAATTTATGCAAAATTATGGAAACCATGGTCAAAAACAGACTTGAATATCACCTGGAAAGCAACAACCTGTTAAACAAAACACAAAGCGGTTTTCAAAAAAAAAGAAGTACTTTAGACCACATAGCCAGACTCCAACACTCCATCAAAAAGGGTAATGCCAAACACCAATATACATTAGGAATTTTCTTGGATATTGAAAAGGCGTTTGACCTTGTATGGCAGGACGGGATTATCACCCAATTAAACAACCTGGGAATTAAGGGCAGAATACAACACTGGATAAAAAATTTTCTTCATGACCGAAACTTCAAAGTTCGTATGGTAACACCATATCCATGGACCACCAGCTAGATAACGGCACCCCACAGGGCAGCGTCATAAGCCCCACCCTTTTTAACATCCCGATTAATGGCCTGGCCAACGAAATTGACATAAAACATCCTGAAATTGAACAACCACTTTTTGCTGACGATGCTGCCATGTGGAAATCTGCTGGCTCGATAAACAAATTAACAAGTATAATGCAAAAGGTATTGAATACAGTCAGCGATTGGGCCGATAAATGGGGATTCAAATTTTCAGCTGTCAAAACTACCGGTGTGCTATTCTCAAATAAACAGAACACAGACATCACGCTATCACTAGGAGGACAGAAAATCGAGTTTAAGAATAGTGTCAAATACCTAGGTATGATATTCGACCGAAAACTCACTTGGAAAGACCACATTGACCAATTAATTATTCGGTGTAACAAAGACCTGAACCTTATGAGGTGCGTATCGGGTACCAACTGGGGGCCAATAAACTTAGCTTAATCAAATTATATCAAACACTCATCAGATCCAAAATAGACTATGGTTCAATCGCGTATCAATCAGCATGCAAGACCCATTTGAAAAGAATAGACAGCATTCAGTATTCGGCCTTAAAAATAGCCACCGGGGCGTTCAAAGGAACTCCTTTATGTAGTCTACAAATAGAAACTAATGAAAAACCCTTACATTTAAGACGAGAAGAGCTGTCAATGAAATATGCAGGGAAAACAATAGCCAAGGGCGAAAGCCACCCATGCCACAAAATTTTTGGCCCAAAAACCGAATACGAATTCCTAAAAACAAAATGGGAAAAAGACTCTGCACCACTCGGTTACACGATAGAACGATTATTCGAAGAACACGACATTCCAATCTCTCGTATCTCTGACACTGACAAGGTCAATAGACCACCATGGCAACTAATCACACCACACGTGGACACGAATATACATAGCCACATCACCAAACAGGACAACCCAGAGCATATAAGGGTCACTGCCCTCGAATATATTGACACACATTGGAAAAATCGCTTGAAAATATATACAGACGGCTCCAAAAACACAAGTCACAATACAGGTTCTGCATTCGTTATTCCAGAACTTGACATTCACGAAGGTTTCAAACTACCAGACAATATGTCTGTATACACCACTGAATTAGTCGCCATAATCAAGGCCCTCGAATGGGTTCTCCAGAACCGACCAGTTTCCACCGTTATTCTTAGTGATTCCTTAAGCGGACTGGTATCTATAGAGAACTCCAAATCCGACAGCAGACCTGACCTCATACACGAAATAGAAATTCTATGTACACAAATAAGAGACAATGACATTAACGCCATCTAAGCTTGGATTCCCGCCCACGTGGGCGTTAGGGGAAACGAAGCCGCCGATAGGACAGCCAAAGACAGCCTCACCAAAACTGCACCTGACGTGCATATAGGACTAGGAACCAAAGAACTGAATTCCATCATTAGAACCAGAATAGATAGTAAATGGGAAAAAGAATGGAACGAAGAAAACCGAGGTAGATGGCTACATAGTATTCTAGATAAGGGGAAAAGACAGAGTTGTGGATTCCAGCTAGACAGCAAACGTGACGACCGCATCATCACAAGATTAAGACTAGGCAACACCGGACTTAAATCACATCTGTCCATGCTTCTGAAAAACACCTCACCACTCTGTACCGCATGCAACAATGTAGAAGAAACAATAGAACATGTCCTACTTGAATGCCCAAAACACTACCCACAACGCGAGGCACTTAGAAACGAATTAAAAAAACTCAACACTCCCTTAACATTACCAGCGATATTAAACCCTAAGCCCCCCATTAGAAAACAGGTATACAAGTCCTTAATAAATTTTATCAAAACTGCTGGCTATTATTCCAGTATCTAACACTACCCCCGTGCATGTGCATCACTAACTATGTCAGCATTGGCCAAAATTTATCTTTTGGAATAAAATATAGGCAATGTGGGCACCGGAGATACCATGTTCCGTGTGGGCCGGTTGCCACATTAGTCTCAAAAATCGGAGGCCAAGACCAATCAACATCCCTGCGACAATATTGGCCAAAATTTCTCTTTTGGAATAAAATATAGGCAATCTGGGCACCGGTGATACCATGTTCCGTGTGGGCCGGTAACCACATTCGTCTCTAAAACCTAAAGGCCGCTACCAATTCAACAATCAAGGACATAAATCAGTAGCACACATCCAAGAAACAACCACGCACACGAATAATGTCACTCACAAAAATGAATACTAATTTCTTCAATTGTGTTCCCTCACCTCCAACCCTCGTTAAAGAATGTTAACGGTCCGGTTTTCTAGCAGGGGCAGAAGACTGGAGGTTATATCAAGCATTCACATTTGGCCTTAATGATAATAATATTGTTATTTATAATATTTAGTACCTAATTAGTTATTGTTATTGTGTGACTTAGATCACGATAGTGCCAGTCGGTGGCAAAATATAACACCAGAAAACAAAAAACTACAAACTCTTCTATTCTTTGTAATACAGGCACAGAACACTGAAGAACACAGACGAGGAAGACCAGCATTAAAACAGAACACCGATGACGACAAATATTTTAAAACAGCACCATGGTGGACAAGAGTAAAAACAGAAGACGGATGACAATCACAAGAATGCCAACATCGCCGCACAACAAGAAACGTCCAGAAACAGAACACCACATCCTAGACCACACCGACACGCTACCTCATAGATGACACCGAACAGACGCCTTAACACAGAATATGTTCCTTTGACTTTCACGCAATATAGGACGTAGACCTGCCGTCCTGTGCCCCAATACACACTCCAAGCAATTGTTACAGGCACAGATTTCTGGAAGAACCCACCCGTTCCCATGAGCGCCGCTAGAAAAGTCGACCAGAAAAATCCTGAAGTCGCCCATGGTTCTCCCAGTTTTTTCTGGACGGCTTTGTGTGTACAAAGGGGTACCAAGACAAAGGAATCATACACGCGATTACAGTGAACTCACAATTACCAGAAAAACTTACAAAAAAAAATCAGAAAGAGACTTACGAACTTTTACATATAGCGATTCTTATTTACCTCTATTTATATCTCCTACTATTCTCTCATTGTTATTTATTATTTACCTATTTATTTATTTATTTATTTATTTATTTATTTACTTAGCACTGGAAAAGTTATTCAATAAACAAAGTAATGTACCGCGAAAGTCAAATAAAACATTGAGTTGATGGGCCGCGAAATCCGAATGGGAAGCGGCCCTTAAACTACAATTCCAATCAATTGATGTCGTTGACTGATATTAATCAAACGACACGTGGACACGAATATACATAGCTACATCACCAAACAGGACAACTCAGAGCATATAAGGGTCACTGCCCTCGAATATATTGACACACATTGGAAAAATCGCTTGAAAATATATACAGACGGCTCCAAAAACACAAGTCACAATACAGGTTCTGCATTCGTTATACCAGAACTTGACATTCACGAAGGTTTCAAACTACCAGACAATATGTCTGTATACACCACTGAATTAGTCGCCATAATCAAGGCTCTTGAATGGGTTCTTCAGAACCGACCTGTTTCCACCGTTATTCTTAGCGATTCCTTAAGCGGACTGGTATCTATAAAGAACTCCAAATCCGACAGCAGACCTGACCTCATACACGAAATAGAAATTTTATGTACACAAATAGGAGACAATGACATTGACGCCATTTTAGCTTGGATTCCCGCCCACGTGGACGTTAGGGGAAATGAAGCCGCCGATAGAACAGCCAAAGACAGCCTCACCAAAACTGCACCTGACGTGCATATAGGACTAGGAACCAAAGAACTGAATTCTATCATTAAAACCAGAATAGATAGTAAATGGGAGAAGGAATGGAACGAAGAAAACCGAGGTAGATGGCTACATAGTATTCTAGATAAGGGGTAAAGAAGGAGTTTTGGATTCCAGCTAGACAGTAAACGTGACGACCGCATCATCACAAGATTAAGACTAGGCAAAACAGGACTAAAATCTCACTTATCTGAGCTAATAAAAAACACATCACCACTATGCACTTCATGCAACAACGAAGAAGAAACGATAGAACATTTTATACTCAAATGCCCAAAACATGACCTCTATCGCCGAACACTGGAAAACGAACTCAAAAACTTAAATGTCCCTCTGTCGTTGGCTTCTATATTAAATCCTAAACCACCTCTTATAAACAAAGTATACTCCACCTTACTAGCTTACATCAAATCGACTGACTATCACTCTACCATTTAATACTATATGGTTACACCAAGACACCAATAAACCTAGGACCAAATTTGAATAAATGTAGCACGCTTAGAGTCAAAACTATTTTACAGGGGCGGAAATAAGGGTCAGTGATCAGAAATGACTGATCAAATTTGGACACTAACCAATCAAAATGCCATAGCAATAACATAGACAAATTCACTGATCAAATTAAAAGCGCCTATAATAACGAGCTCCGACCAAATTGTGTTCCCTTATTTCCAACCCTCGTTAACGAATGTTAACCGTCCGGTTTTCATGCAGGGGCAGAAGACTGGAGGTTATATGAAACATTCACAATCGGCTTTAACTATAATAATATTTTTATTTATAATATTTAGTACCTAATTATTTATTGCTATTGATCATGTGTGACTTAGATCACGATAGTGCCAGTCGATGGCAAAAAATAACACCAGAAAACAAGAAACTACAAACTCTTCTATTCTTTGTAATACAGGCACAGCACACTGAAGACCACAGACGAGTAAGACCAGCCATGAAACAGAACACCTATGACGACAAATATTATGAAACAGCACCAAATGGAGATGAACATGATGAAGATCATCATCGTCGGTCCACAAGAACGTCCAGAATACTCGACCCTGTACCACGCCAGACACGCTACCCCACCGAACTGAGCAACCAGAATACCAAATCCTAAACCACACAGACACGCTACCCCATATATGACACCGAAATGACGCCTCAACACAGAATATCATCCTTTGACTTTCACACAATATAGGACGTAGACCTGCCGTCCTGTGCCCCAATACACACTCCAAGCAATTGTTACAGGCACAGATTTCTGGAAGAACCCACCCTGTTCCCAAGGGCGTCGTCAGGGAAGTCGATTCGAAAAATCCTGAAGACGCCCATGGTTCTCCCAGTTTTTTCTTATTTATTTATATATTTAGCGCTGGAAAAGATATTAAAAGAAAACAAAGAAATGTACCGCGAAATCCAAATAAAACATTGAGTTGATGGGCCGCGAAATCCGAATGGGAAGCGGCCCTTAAACTACAATTTCAATCAATCAATATTGATGTCATTGACTTGAGAACGATACTAGTACCTGTATCGAAACGTCGTCCTGAATAAACTAGAAGTTGTTATCCATAAGCAATTTGTTTATTTATCAGCAGTATGTCGACCTCTTCACTCATATGAAATTGCTGGACAAGGACCCGGTCCATATGAATATCGAAAGAACAGCGTTGATGCTGAAACCCCCAGGCATGTACTGGACAGAGGCGTATGTCAAAGCGATGGCTCAAAAGAAACAGTTGTTTTAGCGCATGGTTCAAGGGCGTTAAGGCGTTAAGAAAGAGTGATAAGGCGCTGAGACGGGCGTTAAGGCGTTGAGACGGGCATTAATGCATTAAGATAGAGCGCTGAGACGGGCGTTAAGGTGTAACGATGGGCGTCACTGCATTTCGATGAATTAGTGGCAATTCCATGGAATATCTAGAAAATCAGATCTTCTTGCGTTACTGTTCATAAAAGCAAGCGTATTCCAAAAACGTGGACAGTCGACTTCCTACCATCAACATGGGCTATACTTGCTCTGAGAGCGAACGCACGTTCACCAGATTTTACGATATGATGCGACACGAGGATACTTTCTATCTAGACACCGACAAGCCGACTGAGGAGGCAGATAATGATACCGAAACAGAGGCTGCTGAAACTCTATTTACTGATACGGAGAGTTTGATCTCAGATAGTCAGCCTATCTCCCAACGAAGTGAGGACAAGTGAGAGCCTTGGGATCGTATTGTGCATGAAGCTATTAATACACACACTGCGGTGATCGAAGACGCGCGACAGTATAACTTACAACAGGCGTACATTCAAATGCTCCCAAACATCAGGAAAACAGTCATGGGCATCTGTGAACGGTATAGACTGCTGCCATTTGAAATGAAACGCGACCCCACGCACAGGTCCGTCATAAAGACCAAGCGAAACTTGGAAGAGGATATGGGTTGACCATCCACCGTAGCCCGGGAAAATGCGGTCAGAATGCACAAAGGTTGCCGCCCTGAAGTTAATGGGATGGTGTAGCTACGTACAGTCTTTCAGAATAGAGTAAAATTAGAGCTGCACGCAGTTTAGTTTAGACGAAAAGTCTATCAATTATAACCCTCTACATAATATATCTGTTTTTATTGTTTAATATTTCGAGATAGTATATGAAAAAAACAAAGCCGCGCGCCGTCCCAAAATTAATGGTATGGTGTAGTTGTATACAAGCTTGTTTAGAATAGTGTAGATCCACATCGGCCCGCCGCTATATTTTGAAGAAAAGTCGAGAAATCATACCCCCAGTGATTATTTCTTTGTAATTTATTTTAAAGGTTAAAAATTTATATGAAAAATACCAAAGCCGCGCGCCGCCCTGAAATTATTAGTATGGTGTAGCTACGTAAACGGTCTTTCAGAATAGAGTAAAATTAGAGCAGCGCTTTCAGAATAGAGTAAAATCAGAGAGGCGCGTAGCTTAGTCCCATCATTTATACCCTTCTACATAATATATCTTTTTTCATATTGCTTAATGTTTGGAGATAGCATATAAAAAACAAAGCCGCGCGCCGCCGTGAAATTAATGGCATGGTGTAGCTGTGTACAGGCGTGTTCAGAATAGTGCAGATCCACTGCGGCGCGCCGCTTTCTTTTAAAGAAAAGTCGAGAAATCATACCACCACTCGTTACTTTTTAAAATTTATTTTAAAGGTTAAACATTTATACAAAAAGAAAAACAAAGCCGGGTGGGGCCTTGACATTAATGGTATGGTGTAGCTACGTAAACGGTCTTTCAGAATAGAGTAAAATTAGAGCAGCGCTTTCAGAATAGAGTAAAATCAGAGAGGTGCGCAGCTTAGTCCCATCATTTATACCCTTCTACATAATATATCTTTTTTCATATTGCTTAATGTTTGGAGATAGCATATAAAAAACAAAGCCGCGCGCCGCCGTGAAATTAATGGCATGGTGTAGCTGTGTACAGGCGTGTTCAGAATAGTGCAGATCCACTGCGGCGCGCCGCTTTCTTTTAAAGAAAAGTCGAGAAATCATACCACCACTCGTTACTTTTTAAAATTTATTTTAAAGGTTAAAAATTTATACAAAAAGAAAAACAAAGCCCGGTGGGGCCTTGACATTAATGGTATGGTGTAGCTACGTACACAGTCTTTCAGAATAGAGTAAAATCAGAGTGGCGCGCATCTAAGTTTAGACGAAAAGTCTATCAATTATACCCATCCTACATAGTTCATAATATATCTTTTTTCATATTTTTTACTGTTTCGAGATAGTATATAAAAAAACTAAGCCGCGCACGGGCCCTGAAATTAATGGTATGGTGTAGCTATATACATGCTTGTGCAGAATAGCGTACATCTACAGCGGCGCTCCGCTTAGATTTAAAGAAAAGTCGAGCAATGCCACAACTCATTGTTTTTTTAAATTCTTTCAGAATAGGGTAAAATCAGAGCGGCGCGCAGCATAATTTAGAAGAAAACTCCACCAATTATACCGCTCTACATAATATATCTTTTTAGGTTGTTTAATGTTTCGAGATAGTATATAAAAAACAAAGCCGCGCGTCGCCCTGAAAGTATTTGTATGGTGTGGCTGAATAAAGGCTTGTTTAGAATAGTGTAGATCCACAGCGGCGCACCGCTTTATTTTGGAGAAAAGTCGAGCAATTATACCACAGCTCATTATTTCTTTTTAATTTATTTTAAAGGTTAGAAATTTATATATCAAAAAAAAAACAAAGCAGCGCGCCGCCCTGAAATTAATAGTATGGTGTAACTACGTACATGGTCTTCCAGAATAGAGTAAAAAACAAAGCCGCGTACCGCCTTGAAATTAATGGTATGATGTAGCTACGTACACAGTCTTTCAGAATAGAGTAAAATCAGAGCGGCGCGCATCTAAGTTTAGACGAAAGGTTTATCAATTATACCCATATACATAATTCATAATATATTTTTTTTCATATTTTTTACTGTTTCGATATAGTATATAAAAAAACTAAGCCGCGCGCGGGCCCTGAAATTAATGGTATGGTGTAGGTATATACACGCTTGTTCAGAATTGCGTACAGCTACAGCGGCGCTCCGCTTAGTTTTAAGAAAAGTCGAGCAATGTCAGAACTCATTATTTTTTTAATTTATTTTGAAGGCTGAAAATTTATATATGAAAAATAAGACCGCGCTTCGCTCTGAAATTAACCGTACGGTGTAGCTACGTACATGGTCTTTCAGAATAGGGTAAAATCAGAGCGGCGCGCAGCATAATTTAGCAGAAAACTCCACCAATTATACCGCTCTACATGATATATCTTTTTTATATTGTTTAATGTTTCGAGATAGTATATAAAAGCCGCGCGTCGCCCTGAAATTATTTGTATGGTGTAGCTGAATGAAGGCTTGCTTAGAATAGTGTAGATCACAGCGGCGCGCAGCTTTATTTTAAAGAAAAATCGAGCAATTATACCACAGCTCATTATTTCTTTTTAATTTATTTTAAAGGTTAAAAATTTATATATCAAAAGAAACAATGAAGCGCGACGCCCTGAAATTAATAGTATGGTGTAGCAACGTACACGGTCTACAGAATAGAGTAAAATCACAAGGCGCACAGCTTAGTTCAGACGAAAAGTATATCAATTATACCTTTCTACACAATATTTTTTTTCATATTGTTTAATGTCTCGAGATAGCATACAAAAAAACAACGCCGCGCACCGCCCTGTAATTAATGGCATGGTATAGCTGTATACAGGCTTGTTTAGACTAGTGTAGATCCACAGAGGCGCGCCTCTTTATTTAAAGAAAAGTCGAGTAATCATACCACCCCTCATTATTTTTCTAAATTTATCTTAAAGGTTAAAAATTTATATAAAAAAAAACAAAGCCGCGCGCGGCCCTGAAATTAAAACTATGGTATAGGTACGTACACGGTCTTTCAGAATATGGTAATATCAGAGCGGCGCGCAGCTTAGTTTAGACAAAAAGTATATCAATTATACCCGTCTACGTAATATATTTTTTTCATATTGTTGAATGTTTCGAGATAGTGTATAAAAAAAAAGCCGCGCGCCGCCTTGAAAGTAATGGTATGGTGTAGCTGTATACAGGCTTGTTCAGAATGGTGTAGATCCACAGCGGCGCGCCCCAATAAGATAAGCTTAAAAGTCACCAAGTTTCAGCCTCCTCGGTTTTGTCGTTTCGGAACAGCAGAGAAAAGTTCACTAGAGGGGGAGGCACTCTCACCCCAGGTCAGGTAGGGTTAAAGAAAAGCCGAGAAATCATACCACAACTCCTTATTTTTTAAAATTTATTTTAAAGATTAAACATTTATGCAAAAAAAAAACAAAGCCGCTTGCCGCCTTGAAATTAATGGTATGGTGTAGAGACGTACACAGTGTTTCAGAATAGAATAAAATCAGAGCGGCGCGCAGTTAAGTTAGACGAAAAGTCTATCAATTATACCCCTCTACATAATTCAAAATATATTTTTTTCATATTTTTTTACTGTTTCGAGATAGCATATAAAAAAACTAAGCCGCGTGCCTCCCTGAAATTGAGAGTATGGTGTAGCTGTATACATGCTTGTCCAGAATAGCGTAAATCTACAGCGGCGCTCCGCATAGTATTAAAGAAAAGTCGAGCAATACCACAACTCATTATTTTTTAAATTTATTTTAAAGGTGGAAAATTTATATATAAAAAATAAGACCGCGCTCCACTCTGAAATGAATGGTATGGTGTAGCTACGTACATGGTCGGCGCGCAGCATAGTTTAGACGAAAAGTCCACCAATTATACCTCTGCATAATTTATCGTTTTTCTTATTTTTACTGTTTCGAGATGGAATGTAAAAAACAAAGCCGCGCGCCGCCCTAAAATTAATGGTATGGTATAGCTGTAGACAACCTTGCTCAGAATAGTGTAGATCCACAGCAGCGCACTCCTATAGTTTTAAACAAAATTCGATGAATTATACAACTCATTATTATATTTAAAATTTATTTTGAAAGTTTAAAATTTATATATCAAAAACAAAACCGCGCCCCGCTCTGAAATTACTGGTATGCTTTAGCTACAGCCATGGTCTTTCAGAATAGGGTAAAATCAGACCGGCGCGCAGCTTAGTCTAGACGAAAAGTCCATCATTTATACCTCTCTTTATAGAACATCTTTTTTTCATTTTTCTTACTGTTTCGTGATAATAAATAAAAAAAACGCCTCACGCCGCCCTGTAGCTATGTACACGGTCTTTCAGAATAGAGTAAATTCAGATCGGCGCGCAGCTTAGTTTAGACGAAATGTCCAAGTTTATAATTCTCTTCATAATGTATCGTTTTTCATATTTTGTACAAAGCCGTGTGCCGCCCTAAAATTAGTGGTATGGTATAGCTCTATACCGAGTTGTTCAGAATACTGTAGATACACTGCGGCGCGCCGCTTTAAAAAAAAGTGGAGAAGTTATACCACAACTCGTTATTTTGTTTAACTTATTTTAAAGGTTAAAAATTTATTTATAAAAAAAAAAAGCCGTGCACCGCTGTGAAATTAATGGTATGATGTAGCTACGGACACGGTCTTTTAGAATAAAATAAAATCAGAGCGGTGCGTACCTTAGTTTAGACGAAAAGTACATCAAGTATACCTAAAATATTTTTTAGATAGATAGAATATAAAAAAAACCACAAAGGCATCTATTTCAAACTACCTTTGCAGTGTAGCTGGATAAATATTTTTCAGGCTGTTTCACAGTCAAACCAAGCTCTAGTCGGAAATGTATACCCCAGCACAATCCCTGTAAGCGAAATGACGTTAATATTGGGAAAAATCGGTGATAAGTGGGATTTGTATACATCCTCTTCATCCCACAACTTCGGCAAGGAAGATAAATTGGGTAAAACCAGGCGTTCTATAGATATGAGACGAATCGGCATTTCATATGTCGAAAATTCATTGAATGTCCAATATCAAACGAATATCCATAGAATATCCAACGAATATTTTTGAATATTTAACCTTTGTAAACCGAACCTGTGAAATCCGAATGTCCAATATCCAATATCCAATATCAAACTCACTTCACACGACTAACTGAAGACTCCATTTTGTAGCCAGTGACATACTCTCTCAACGTGCCTATTTTCAAGTTCAAGCATTTATATTTTCGGTTGTGGCAAGCTAGACCGCTTTTCAGATAGGCCAGACCGATATTCAGACAGACATGTAAACAGTCGTTCATAGCAGCGCCCACTGGCGTCAGATAAAGGAACTGAAGACTCCACCATTTAGCCGTTGGCATGCTCTCTCGACATGCCTATTTTTAAGTTCCAAGCATTTATATTATCGGCTCTGACAAGCTAGAAGGCTATTCAGACAGGCCATACCGCTATTCAGATAGGTCAGACCGCTATTCAGACCGGCATGTAAACGGTCATTCGTAGTAGCGCCCCTAGCGTCCGATGTAGGGACTGATGACTATAACTTGCAGCCAATGAAATACTGTCTCATTATACCTATTTATAAGTTCGAAGTGTTTATATTATTGTCTCTGGCGATCTAGAACGTTATTCAGATAGGTCAGACCGCTATTCAGTCCGGCATGTAAACGGTCATTCATAGTAGCGCCCCCTAGCGTCCGATGTAGGGACTGAAGACTCCAACTTGTGGCTAATGAAATACTTTCTCATTATACCTATTTATAAGTTCCAGGTGTTTATATTATTGTCTCTGGCGATCTAGACCGCTATTCAGATAGGACAGACCGTCATTCAGACCGACATGTAAACGGTCATTAATGGTAGCGCCCCCTAGCGTCCGATGTAGGGACTGATGACTCCAACTTGTAGCCCATGAAATACTCTCTCATTATACCTATTTATAAGTTCGAAGTGTTTATATTATTGTCTCTGGCGATCTGGATCGCTATTCAGATAGGCCATACCGCTATTCAGACCGGCATGTAAACGATCATTCGTAGTAGCGCCCCCCCTGGCGTCCGATGCAGGGACTGAAGACCCCAACTTGTAGCCACTGAAATACTCTCTCATTATACGTATTTATAAGTTCGAAGTGTTTATATTATTGTCTCTGACGATCTAGACCGCTATTCAGATAGGCCAGACCGCTATTCAGACCGCGGCATGTAAACGATCATTCGTAGTAGCGCCCCCCTGGCGTCCGATGTAGGGACTGAAGACCCCAGCTTGTAGCCAATGAAATACTCTCTCATTATACCTATTTATAAGTTCGAAGAGCTTATATTATTGTCTGTGGCGATCTAGACCGCTATTCGGACAGGACAGATCGCTATTCAGACCGACATGTAAACGGTCAAAGTAGCGCCCCCCTGGCGCCCGATAAAGGAACTGAAGACTCCATCGTTTAGCCGATGGCTTGCTCTATCGACATGCCTATTTATAAGTTCTAAGCATTAATATTTTCGGTTCTGACAAGCTAGACCGCTATTCAGATAGGCCAGATCGCTATTCAGACAGGCTAGACCACTATTCAGATCGGCATGTAAACGGTCATTCGCAGGAGCGGCACCTAGCGTCCGATGTAGGCACTGATGACTCCAACTTGTAGCCCATGAAACACTCTCTCATTATACCTATTTATAATTTCAAAGTGTATATACTATTGTCTCTGGCGATCTAGACCGCTATTCAGATAGGACAGACCGCTATTCAGACCGACATGTAAACGGTCATTCATAGTAGCGCCCCCTGGCGCCCGATAAAGGAACTGAAGACTCCATCTTTTAGCCGATGGCATGCTCTCTCGACATGCCTATTTTTAAGCTCCAATCATTTATATTTTCGGCTCTGACAAGCTAGACCGCTATTCAGATAGGCCAGACTGCTATTCAGATAAGTCAGACCGCTATTCAGACCGGCATGTAAACGGTCATTCGTAGTAGCGCCCCCTAGCGTCCGATGTAGGGACTGAAGACTCCAACTTGTAGCCAATGAAATAGTCTCTCATTATACCTATTTATAAGTTCGAAGTGTATATATTATTGTCTCTGGCGATCTAGACCGCTATTCAGATATGCCAGACCGCTATTCACACCGGCATGTAAACGGTCATTCGTAGTAGCGCCCCCTATCGTCCGATGTAGGGACTGATGACTCCAACTTGTAGCCAATGAAATACTCTCTCATTATATCTATTTATAAGTTCGAAGTGTTTATATTATTGTCTCTGGCGATCTAGACCGCTATTCAGATAGGACAGACCGCTATTCAGACCGACATGTAAACGGTCATTCATAGTAGCTCCCCCTGTCGCCCGATAAAGGAACTGAAGACGCCATCTTTTAGCCGATGGCATGCTTTCTCGACATGCCTATTTTTAAGATCCAAGCATTTATATTTTTGGCTCTGACAAGCTAGACCGCTATTCAGATAGGCCAGACCGCTATTCAGATAGGTCAGACCGCTATTCAGACCGGCATGTAAACGGTCATTCGTAGTAGCGCCCCTAGCGTCCGATGTAGGGACTGATGACTCCAACTTATAGCCAATGAAATACTCTCTCATTATACCTATTTATAAGTTCCAAGTGTTTATATTATTGTCTCTGGCGATCTAGACCGCTATTCAGGTATGCCAGACCGCTATTCAGACCGGCATGTAAACGGTCATTCGTAGTAGCGCCCTCTAGCGTCCGATGTAGGGACTGATGACTCAAACTTGTAGCCCATGAAATACTCTCTCATTATACCTATTTACCTAGCCGATGGCATGCTCTCTCGACATGCCTATTTTTAAGGTCCAAGCATTTATATTTTCGGCTCTGACAAGCTAGACCGCTATTCAGATAGGCCAGACCGCTATTCAGATATGTCAGACCGCTATTCAGACCGGCATGTAAACGGTCATTCGTAGTAGCACCCCTAGCGTCTGATGTAGGGACTGATGACTCCAACTTGTAGTCCATGAAATACTCTCTCATTATACCTATTTATAAGTTGGAGTGTATATATTATTGTCTCTGGCGATCTAGACCGCTATTCAAATATGCCAGACCGCTATTCAGACCGGCATGTAAACGATCATTCGTAGTAGCGCCCCCTAGCGTCCGATGTAGGGATTGAAGACTCCAACTTGTAGCCAATGAAATACTCTCTCATTATACCTATTTATAAGTTCGGAGTGTTTATATTATTGTCTCTGGCGATCTAGACCACTATTCAGATAAGACAGACCGCTATTCAGACCGACATGTAAACGGTTATTCAGGGTGCGCCCAATAAAGTAACTGAAGACTCCATCTCTTAGCCGATGGCATGCTCTCTCGACATGCCTATTTTTAAGATCCAAGCATTTATATTTTCGGCTCTGACAAGCTAGACCGCTATTCAGATAGGCCAGACCGGTATTCAGATAGGTCAGACCGCTATTCAGACCGGCATGTAACGGCCATTCGTATAGTAGCGCCCCCTAGACTCTGATGTAGGGACTGATGACTCCACCTTGTAGCCAATGAAATACTCTCTCATTATACCTATTTATAAGTTCGGAGTGTTTATATTATTGTCTCTGGCGATCTAGACCACTATTCAGATAAGACAGACCGCTATTCAGACCGACATGTAAACGGTCATTCGAGTGCAATAAAGTGCTGAGACTCCATCTCTTGGCGATGGCAGCGCTCTCTCGACATGCCTATTTATAGTTAAACAATTTCCACATTGTTCGGCTCTGACAAGAGCTGAACCGCTATTCGAATGGGCCAGAGTCCGCTATTCAGATAGGCCAGACCGGTATTCAGATAGGTCACACCGCTATTCAGTCCGGCATGTAACGGCCATTCGTAGTAGCGCCCCCTAGACTCTGATGTAGGGACTGATGACTCCACCTTGTAGCCAATGAAATACTCTCTCATTATACCTATTTATAAGTTCGGAGTGTTTATATTATTGTCTCTGGCGATCTAGACCACTATTCAGATAAGACAGACCGCTATTCAGACCGACATGTAAACGGTCATTCAGGGTGCGCCCAATAAAGTAACTGAAGACTCCATCTCTTAGCCGATCGCATGCTCTCTCGACATGCCTATTTTTCAGTTCCAAACATTTATATGTTCGGCTCTGACAAGCTAGACCGCTATTCAGATAGGCCAGTCCGCTATTCAGATAGGCCAGACCGCTATTCAGACCGGCATGTAACGGCCATTCGTATAGTAGCGCCCCTAGACTCTGATGTAGGGACTGATGACTCCACCTTGTAGCCAATGAAATACTCTCTCATTATACCTATTTATAAGTTCGGAGTGTTTATATTATTGTCTCTGGCGATCTAGACCACTATTCAGATAAGACAGACCGCTATTCAGACCGACATGTAAACGGTCATTCAGGGTGCGCCCAATAAAGTAACTGAAGACTCCATCTCTTAGCCGATGGCATGCTCTCTCGACATGCCTATTTTTCAGTTCCAAACATTTATATGTTCGGCTCTGACAAGCTAGACCGCTATTCAGATAGGCCAGTCCGCTATTCAGATAGGCCAGACCGCTATTCAGCCCGGCATGTAAACGGTCATTCGTAGTAGCGCCCCATAGCGTCCGATGTAGGGACTGATGACTCCAACTTGTAACCTATGAAATACTCTCTCATTATACCTATTTATCAGTTTGAAGTGTATATATTATTGTCTCTGGCGATCTAGACCGCTATATAGATATGCCAGACTGCTATTCAGACCGGCATATAAACGGTCATTCGTAGTAGCGCCCCCTAGCGTCCGATGTACGGGCTGTAGACTCCAACTTGTAGCCAATGAAATACTCTCTCATTATGCCTATTTATATGTTCGAAGTGTTTATATTATTGTCTCTGGCGACCTAGACCTCTATTCAGATATGCCAGACCGCTATTCAGACCGGCATGTAAACGGTCATTCATAGTAGCGCCCCCTGGCGTCCGATAAAGGAACTGAAAGCTCCATCTTTTAGCCGATGGCATGCTCTCTCGACATGCCTATTTTTAAGGTCCAAGCATTTATATTTTTGGCTCTCACAAGCTAGACCGCTATTCAGATAGGCCAGACCGCTATTCAGATAGGTCAGACCGCTATTCAGACCGGCATGTAAACGGTCATTCGTAGTAGCGCCCCTAGCGTCCGATGTAGGGACTGATGACTCCAACTTATAGCCAATGAAATACTCTCTCATTATACCTATTTATAAGTTCCAAGTGTTTATATTATTGTCTCTGGCGATCTAGACCGCTATTCAGGTATGCCAGACCGCTATTCAGACCGGCATGTAAACGGTCATTCGTAGTAGCGCCCTCTAGCGCCCGATGTAGGGACTGATGACTCAAACTTGTAGCCCATGAAATACTCTCTCATTATGCCTATTTATAAGTTCGAAGTGTATATATTATTGTCTCTGGCGATCTAGACCGCTATTCAGATATGCCAGACCGCTATTCAGACCGGCATGTAAACGGTCGTTCATAGTAGCGCCCCCTGGCGCCCGATAAGGGAACTGAAGACTCCATCTTTTAGCCGATGGCATGCTCTATCGGCATGCCTATTTTTAAGTTTCAACCATTTATATTTTCGGCTCTGACAATCTAGACCGCTATTCAGATAGGCCAGACCGCTATTCAGATAGGTCAGACCGCTATTCACACCGGCATGTAAACGGTCATTCGAAGTAGCGCCCCTAGCGCCCGATGTAGGGACTGATGACTCCAACTTGTAGTCCATGAAATACTCTCTCATTATACCTATTTATAAGTTCGAAGTGTTTATATTTTGTCTCTGGCGATCTAGATCGCTATTCAGATAGGACAGACCGCTATTCAGACCGGCATGAAAACGGTCATTCGTAGTAGCGCCCCCTAGCGTCCGAAGGAAGGGGCTGAAGACTCCAACTTCTAGCTAATGAGATACTCTCTCATTATACCTATTTATAAGTTCGAAGTGTTTATATTATTGTCTCTGGCGATCTAGACCGCTATTCAGATATGCCAGACCGCTATTCAGACCGGCATGTAAACGGTCATTCGTAGTAGCGCCCCCTAGCGTCCGATGTAGGGACTGATGACTCCAACTTGTAGTCCATGAAATACTCTCTCATTATACCTATTTATAAGTTCGAACTGTATATATTATTGTCTCTGGCGATCTAGACCGCTATTCAGATATGCCAGACCGCTATTCAGACCGGCATGAAAACGGTCATTCGTAGTAGCGCCCGATGTAGGGACTGAAGACTCCAACTTGTAGCTAATGAGATACTCTCTCACTATACCTATTTATAAGTTCGAAGTGTTTATATTATTGTCTCTGGCGATCTAGACCGCTATTCGGATAAGACAGACCGTTATTCAGACCGACATGTAATCGGTCGTTCGTAGTAGCGCCCCCTAGTGTCCGATGTAGGGACTGATGACTCCAACTTGTAGCCCAAGAAATACTCTCTCATTATACCTATTTATAAGTTCGAAGTGTATATATTATTGTCTCTGGCGATCTAGACCGCTATTCAGATATGCCAGACCGCTATTCAGACCGGCATGTAAACGGGCATTCGTAGAACCCCTCCTTCCCGCGTCCGATGTAGGGACTGAAGACTCCAGCTTGTAGCCCTTGAAATACTCTCTCATTATACCTATTTATATGTTCGAAGTGTTTATATTATTGTCTCTGGCGACCTAGACCTCTATTCAGATATGCCAGACCGCTATTCAGACCGGCATGTAAACGGTGATTCGTAGTAGCGCCCGATGTAGGGACTGAAGACTCCAACTTGTAGCTAATGAGATACTCTCTCATTATACCTATTTATAAGTTCGAAGTGTTTATATTATTGTCTCTGGCGATCTAGACCGCTATTCGGATAAGACAGACCGCTATTCAGACCGACATGTAATCGGTCGTTCGTAGTAGCGCCCCCTAGTGTCCGATGTAGGGACTGATGACTCCAACTTGTAGCCCAAGAAATACTCTCTCAATATACCTATTTATAAATTCGAAGTGTTTATATTATTGTCTCTGGCGATCTAGACCGCTATTCCGATAAGACAGACAGCTATTCAAACCAACATGTAAACGGTCAGTCGTAGTAGCGCCCCCTAGGGTCCGATGTAGGGACTGATGACTCCAACGTGTAGCCCATGAAATAATCTCTCATTATACCTATTTATAAGTTCGAAGTGTATATATTATTGTCTCTGGCGATCTAGACCGCTATATAGATATGCCAGACTGCTATTCAGACCGGCATATAAACGGTCATTCGTAGTAGCGCCCCCTAGCGTCCGATGTACGGACTGTAGACTCCAACTTGTAGCCAATGAAATACTCTCTCATTATACCTATTTATATGTTCGAAGTGTTTATATTATTGTCTCTGGCGACCTAGACCTCTATTCAGATATGCCAGACCGCTATTCAGACCGGCATGTAAACTGTCATTCATAGTAGCGCCCCCTGGCGCCCGATAAAGGAACTGAAAGCTCCATCTTTTAGCCGATGGCATGCTCTCTCGACATGCCTATTTTTAAGGTCCAAGCATTTATATTTTTGGCTCTGACAAGCTAGACCGCTGTTCAGATAGGCCAGACCGCTATTCAGATAGGTCAGACCGCTATTCAGACCGGCATGTAAACGGTCATTCGTAGTAGCGCCCCCTAGCGTCCGATGTAGGGACTGATGACTCCAACTTATAGCCAATGAAATACTCTCTCATTATACCTATTTATAAGTTCCAAGTGTTTATATTATTGTCTCTGGCGATCTAGACCGCTATTCAGGTATGCCAGACCGCTATTCAGACCGGCATGTAAACGGTCATTCGTAGTAGCGCCCTCTAGCGTCCGATGTAGGGACTGATGACTCAAACTTGTAGCCCATGAAATACTCTCTCATTATGCCTATTTATAAGTTCGAAGTGTATATATTATTGTCTCTGGCGATCTAGACCGCTATTCAGATATGCCAGACCGCTATTCAGACCGGCATGTAAACGGTCGTTCATAGTAGCGCCCCCTGGCGCCCGATAAGGGAACTGAAGACTCCATCTTTTAGCCGATGGCATGCTCTATCGACATGCCTATTTTTAAGTTTCAACCATTTATATTTTCGGCTCTGACAATCTAGACCGCTATTCAGATAGGCCAGACCGCTATTCAGATAGGTCAGACCGCCATTCACACCGGCATGTAAACGGTCATTCGTAGTAGCGCCCCTAGCGTCCGATGTAGGGACTGATGACTCCAACTTGTAGTCCATGAAATACTCTCTCATTATACCTATTTATAAGTTCGAAGTGTTTATATTTTGTCTCTGGCGATCTAGATCGCTATTCAGATAGGACAGACCGCTATTCAGACCGGCATGAAAACGGTCATTCGTAGTAGCGCCCCCTAGCGTCCGATGTAGGGGCTGAAGACTCAATTCTAGCTAATGAGATAAGTAGTATACAAGGAGTAAATTATCGAATTAGCGCCTCACTGCGCATGCGCAGAACTTTTGAGGAGTGTGAAAGTGTGTCTGTGCGCATGCGTGAGTTGAGATGTGAGTGGGTGGGTTCAAAATGGTGGCCCTTAATTTTCCCCCGATGGCTTAAAGTCCGCCATTTTGAACCCACCCACTCACCCTGTGCACTGATTGACCTGGGTGAGTGGGTGGGTTCAAAATGGTGGCCCACTATTTTCCTCCGATCGCTTAAAGTCCGCCATTTTGAACCCACCCACTCACCCTGTGGACTGATTGACCTGGGTGAGTTAAAATGGCGGCTTAGATGGGGCGGCCATTTTGAACCCACCCACTCACCGATGCATGCGTGAGTTGAGATGTGAGTGGGTGGGTTCAAAATGGTGGCCCTTAATTTTTCCCCGATCGCTTAAAGTCCGCCATTTTGAACCCACCCACTCACCCTGTGCACTGATTGACCTGGGTGAGTGGGTGGGTTCAAAATGGTGGCCCTTAATTTTCTCCCGATCGCTTAAAGTCCGCCATTTTGAACCCACCCACTCACCCTGTGGACTGATTGACTTGGGTGAGTGGGGTGGGTTTAAAATGGCGGCTTAGATGGGTCCGCCATTTTGAACCACCCTGTGGACTGATTGACCTGGGTGAGTGGGGTGGGTTTAAAATGGCGGCTTAGATGGGTCCGCCATTTTGAACCCACCCACTCACCGGGTGAGTCTATGAGTGAAGATGAGGGGTGGTGGGTAATGTGAGTGGGGTGGGTTTAAAATGGTGGCACACTATTTTCTCCCGACCGCTTAAAGTCCGCCATTTTGAACCCACCCACTCACCCTGTGCACTGATTGACCTGGGATGTGAGTGGGGTGGGTTTAAAATGGTGGCTTATGGTGTTGTGTGTGTAAAATAAGGGGCCGGCATTTTGAACCCACCCCACTCACCGGAAAACGTATAAAAGCAGTCGATTTTTAGGGAAAGGGTGTATTTCAATTGGACTTACCTGATCTGCCTGTCTGCCTCCCTGCCTGTTTGCCTGCTTGTCTATCCGCTTGTATGAGACGAAAAAGCATGAGACGTGGAGAAGATTTTCCCTTGGACCCAGCAGCACCTCCGGTTGAAGTCTTGCCTGAAGACGAGCGTGTGAGGGTCATTTATCAACGACACTGGGCTACCATACGCCATTGTTTTCACCGTGACCGTCGTCTTTTGGACTTGTACAATTTTCGGTTGGAGGACCTCACGTATCTCACTACCTATGCCGAGAACATTTTCAAAGATCAGGTGACGGCCTATAAGTTGAATATGACATTTGGGTATATCTTACGGCACAAGGAGACGGACCAACTGCGGTATTTCTACCCCAGCAATAATACCTATGTGTTTGATCAGCCGTTCACGGTGACGGATGCCATTTCGCTCGAGCCCCTGATCGACCAATTGACTACGTTGGATCCATTGGAATGGGCCCAGTTGCAACGCCCCAATACCCAATGGCTTGTGGAAATGGTGACTAACGTTACATTTTTCGTCACGAAAATGAGAGATCACCCGATCGGTGCTCCTGTACAACTTCCCCCGTGGTTGCTTCATCGACAAGGCCTGAATGGATTAACAGGAGGGCGTAAGGGGTCCTACAAAGACCGGAAATGTCTGTTTCGATGTTTGGCCGTGCATCTGGACGAGTGTAATCCCCGCGCTTGTGACACAGTGGCCGATGGCTATTGGGAGCAGTATTTAGAGCAGCAAGACATGGATAAGCGGCACTTCCGTGGAGTTCCCTTTAAGAATTTGGATGACGTGGAAAGACTGTTCGATATTAATATCTTTGTGTATCGATTACGATGTGAGGAGGAGGATACATTTGTGGCTGAATTGGTTCGGCGATCAACAGAACGGTATGCTGCTACCATGAAAGTCAATGTGTTCGATGACAATGGCGTGAGTCATTTTTCCCTCATTTACAATATGAGCCAGTACGCTCAGTCTTTCAGTTGTGCCCAATGCCATCGTGTGTTTAAAACGTCTTACAACTTACATCGCCACGAGAAAACCTGTGACAACAGTGTCAAGCGAGTCTATCCGGGTGGCGTGTATCATAATGCACCTACTATTTTCCAGGAACTGGCCGATGAGGGTGTGATGATACCGGAGGAGGACCGTTATTTTCCCTTCCGGGCCTGCTATGATTTTGAGGCCCTGTTAGAACCCATGGACCTGTTTTCGGCGAAAACACAGTGGACACAGCGCCATATTCCTCTGAGTGTCAGCATTTCATCCAATGTACCTGGCTATGACGCTGCTCCGGTGTGTTTCGTGTCCACGGGAGAATCCCATGAGTTGATCACCCGTATGATGGAGTATTTAGAGAAAGTCAGTGCGGCCAGTACGGAATTGTTGGTGGCCAAGTTCGAGGACGTACTGGCTCAGCTGGACGACCGCATTCCTGAACCTGGTGTAGCGTTCAGCGATGATGAAGAGTCCGAGTCGGAGCCGGAATCCCAGTCGCAGCCTCTGCAGTCGCAGGATGTCCCTTTACCCCAACCGTATGCGGCGAAATTGAAGTTACGGTTCCTTCAATATTTAGGTCAGTTACCGGTGCTCGGCTTCAATTCGGGGCGATACGACTTGAACATGGTGAAGGAATTTCTATACCCTTACTTGGCGCAGTCCGATACCCTCAAGTCGGTGATCAAAAAGATCAACAACCATATGGCCCTCACTACCACATCACTGCATTTCCTCGATGTAAGGAATTACCTGGCACCTAATTGTAGCTATGACCAGTGGGTCAAGGCCTATGACTGTGCCCAAACGAAAGGTTACTTTCCTTACACCTATATGACGAGCCTGGACCGCTTAGAAGACACCCAGTTGCCACCCCGCGAAGCGTTTTACAATGACCTGAAAGGGACAGCTCTGCCGGAGGCCACCTACATCGAACTCCAACAAGTGTGGAACCGTCACAGCATGAAGACGTTGCGAGATTTCCTGGTGTGGTATAACAACCTAGATGTGGTTCCCTTTCTCGAAGCGACCGAGAAAATGGTGCAACTCTTTCGTCGCCAAATGCATGTGGACATCTTCAAGGAGTGCTTAAGTTTACCCGGTCTGGCGCTTCGCCATCTGTTTCAAGAGTGTCCTACGTACTTTTCACTCATACAACAAAAAGATGCAGACATGCACGATTGTTTGAAGCGGAACATTGTGGGGGGCCCTAGCCTTATTTTTCACCGCTACCATGAGAAGGATGTGACGACTCTCCCCAGTGGGAAACCGTGTGCCAAAATCATTGGGTTTGACGCGAATGCCTTGTACTTGTGGTCGCTCGCCCAACCCATGCCCAGCGGTCATTATACGCGTTGGTGGGCAGAAGGTCGGCATTTTACACCTCAACGGACGCCGTACAAACATCTCGCCGACCAGTGGTTAGACTGGGAAGCCTATCGACGGGCCATTTATATTCGTCACCAGACCAACGCCACAGAGAAGCGGATAGGAGATCGCCGACTCCCCGTCGATGGGTTTGCCCTTGTCCAAGGCACACCGACTGTTTTCCAGTTTTACGGGTGTTACTGGCACGGTCACGAATGTCATTTTAGCGCGGGACGCTTCAATGAGCGCCGTGGAAAATCGGCACAGGAATTACGCGAAGAAGTAGTGGTCAACGGAGATTACGTGAAAGAGCGAGGCTTCCATCTCATTGAGATGTGGGAGTGTGAATTTCACACCATGTGCAAGGCCCTGCCCCATTTACAACGGTTCCTAAAAGAGCGTGAGTACCCTTTGAGTCGTCGGCGACTGCTGAGTCTGTCCCAGATGTTGGACGCCATTCGTTCGGGACAGCTCTACGGCTTTGTAGAATGTGATTTGCATGTTCCCGACACTCTCAAGCCCCTCTTCGCCCAGTGTCCGCCTATCTTCAAGAATACGCTGGTGGGTCGGGCGGATATTGGGGAGACCATGGGCGCCTATGCGGAGCAGCACGAGTGTTTGCCTAAACCTCGCCGCATGTTAATTGGAAGTATGTGGGCCGAGAAGATCTTGCTGGGCACCCCCTTACTGCAGTGGT